>PVHX01013503.1:0-40249 GCA_004024805.1 Geosciurus inauris | reverse complement strand
AATATTTTCTTTTTTACCTTCTGCTTTCTATTATTTTGTTCTGATTTTTCCACATGGATTTTAAAATTTTTTATTTTTATATATACATGACACTAGAGCATATTATTCATACATGGAGTATATACCTTATTCTTGTTAGGATCCCATTCTCATGGTTGAACATGATATTGAGTTATATTGGTCATGTATTCATATATGAACATAGGCAATTTATGTCTAATTCATTCTACTGTCTTTTCCATTCTCATCTCCCCTCCCTTCCCTTGATTCTGCTTTGTCACAGCAAAGGAAATAATCAAGGACATGAAGAGAGGTCCTACAGAATGGGAAAAAAATCTTTGCCTCCTGAACCTCAGGCAGAGCGTTGATCTCCAGGATATATGAAGTACTCAAAAAACTTACCATAAAACCAATAAAGGAGCTGAACCAGCACTTCACAGAAGAAATACAAATGGTCCACATGGATATTTTTTATTCACCACATATTTATTTATTTCTTATAACCTATCAATAGCTTTATTTCATTAGTTTGACAAAATTTCCAGTCATCATCTCTTTAAATATAACTTCTATCTTTTTTTATTCTTCTTATTCTATGTCCATTGAAATGTATTTTAAATCTCCTCAATGTGTTTTTCCATTGCTTAATTTCTATTCTTTATTTTCAGGTGTATCCTCATTTTATTCTGTTAATACTTCTCTACTATACTTCATGCTCATTAATTTCTTTCAACATGATACACCTTTATCTGCAATAAAATGTGTCAAGTGAATGTATGTGTGAGATTTTACACACACTAAGATACATGCACCTTCAATATATAGATTGATGATGTTTGGCCAATTATAGAACTTTACAATAAAAATCCACATATAACATCCTTTCTATCATTCTAGACAGTTTTCATATGTTCCCTTACATTAGCCTCCACTCTTATAGTCATTCAGTTGTAATTTCTATGATCACATTTATTTTGCTTGTTTTGAGTTACATAAAATGAACCATACAGAAAGGACTTTTATCTGTTCTTTTGCTCACCATAGTTTGTGTGATTCATCCTATCTCTTACATAATCATTAGTTCATCATTTTTAGTGCTAAGTAGTATTTCCTTATACACATATATCTCAACTAACCTATCCATTCTCCTTTAATGGATAATTTGGCATTATTAAATTGTTATTCATTTCAGAAACATATTCCTAAAGATTTTGTCCAAGTTGTGTAGCTATAGATCTTCATTTCTCTTGAGTAAATTATGCACTGTGAAATTGCTGGTTTTGGGTTAAATGTATATTTAACATTATAACACTTTACACACCTTCCAAAAATAAGAGAAGTCTATTTTCTCCTTATCTTTGCCAATATTTGATATTATAATTCACTTCTTGTCACTCTATTGGTGGCATAATTTTTCACATATTTGTAATCAGTAATGATCATGAGCAATTTTTTAAGCTTTTGTTGAGTTTTATATATTCTCTTTTCTGAGGTATTTATTAAAATATTTTGCATAAAATTTTGTTTTTCTAATACCAGGGATTTAATCCAGGGGCACTTAACCACTGGGCCTCATCTTTAGCCCTTTTTATTTTTTATTTTGAGACAAGGTCTTTCTAAGTTGCTTAAGGCCTCACTAAGGCCCTAAGCTGAGGCTGAGGCTGGCTTTGAATTTGTGATCCTCCTGCTTCAGCCTCCTGAATGAGCTGTGAGATTGCAGGTGTGTGCCATCATGCTCCAGTTTGACAATATTTTTTAAAAGTAGGTGGTTTGCCTTCATATAATAAAATTTTTTAAAATATTTTATTTAGTTATAGATGAACACAATACCTTTATTTATTTTATGTGGTGCTGAGGATCAAACCCAGTGCCTCACACATACGAGGCAAGCGCTCTACCACTGAGCCACAACCCCAGCCCCTATATAATAAAACTGTAAGGATTATTTACATAATTTAAATGGAAGTCCTTTGTCATATACAAACATTGAAAATGCTTTTTTTTCTTCCAGGATGTGGCTTATCTTTTCTATGAAACAATGTCTGTAATTAATAAGAGATTTTGTTTTATTTCTTATATTAATATCTTTTTGTCCTAAGTAATTTTTATGTTCTCGAGCATTATAAAATATCATACAATTTCTTTCATAGGTTTTAGATTTAATTTTTAATTTTACATGGAGGTATATAATGTATTTCAAATTAAAAGTTAAAATGTATGTTTCCTGTTCTATTTTTGTTGACTTAAAATTATAAACATGGTATATATGTGCATTTATATATGTGTATATATATGAGAGTAAATATATATAACATATATTATAGATATATATAAATAATACATACATAAAATTTATATCCTAGTTTTTTACCCATGTTTCATAGAGGTCTACTTGTCATTATAGTTTCAATGTGTTTGATTGTACTTAACTGATATTTAAAAAAATTTTAATTTCTAATTTTATACAGTTTAACAGTATATATAGGGGCTGGGATTATGGTGCAGTGGTAGCGTGCTCGCCTAGCATGCATAAGGCACTGGGTTCGATCCTCAGCACCACATAAAAATAAAATAAAGATATTCTGTCACCTACAACTAAAAAAATAAAAACATTAAAAAAAACAGTATATATAGTTGATTATGTCAACTTTGCATCCTACAACTTAACAATTCACTAGATAGTTTGAATTTTCTCTTTCTCAGATCCTATAAAATATTCTATGGTAACAACTGAGTCACTGGTGAACAAAGATGGCTTTCTTACTTGTGTCTAACATGTGTGCCTGCTTTTCTTTTCTTGTTTTCTTTCTGAAGTTAGGTTTTTCAGCCAAATTCTGTTAGTCAGCTTTGCATTGCAGTGACCTAAATACTTGATGAGAGTAATTTAAAGAAGGAAATGTTTATTTTATTCCAAGGTTTTAAGGAATCCAGTCCATGAATGGCTGGCTCCAATGTAGAAATATCATGATGGGAGGTCAGATGCAGTAGTGAGAGAGAGAGGGGGAGTGGTCAGAAACAGACATACATAGTCCCCAAGACCATGCTCCCAGAGACCTACATTCTCCAGCCATACCCCACCTGCCAGCCATTACTACCCAGTAGACCACTCAAATTATTAATACATCAGATCAATCATTCTATTGATGATATTATATAGTTCATGATCTAATCTCTCATCTCTGAACCATAATACTGTATTGTCTGACCCATGAATGTTTTATTTTGAGGAAACATCTCAGATCTTAATCATAACACTGATGTTGAATAAATAAAGGTTGTGAGAACAGATATTCTGGATGTGTTGTTGCCAGGTTTAGAGAAATATATTTAATATTGTTTGGTATTAGACATATAATTTCTAAAGATCTAAACTTGTTTTATAAAGGAAAGAAAATGTCTATTCATAGTGGCCATTAAGAATTGGAAACTATTAAGGAACTGGGTTATGATCAGTGAGATTTTGTTATCTAAATAAAATCAATAAATGAAAAACAAAAAAAAAAAAAGAAAATGTCTATTCATTTATTCACTCAATAAAGCCATCATGCATTTAATATTGAGACAGCTGTAGAGATATAAAAGGGTCTTGCTTTCATGAGAGTAATGATATAGGACAAGAAATGAGCATTGATATTAACCACATGAGTCAATGAATGAATGAATGAATGAATGAATAAACAAATAAAGTTATAATGTGAGCAGTAATTGGGGACCTATTTTCAATTTATAACATTTAAAGAAAGGTATTTCCTGTTTACTCAGATAAAACCTTTGTCAGATACGTTCCATGAGCATAACAGCTTTTCTATAATTGTATCTCATTCATATATTTAATGAATGAGAAGTGGATTATAGATGAATAGCTGAGTAACCTCTTTGTGGTTAAAAAATATTTTATGAATAGAGAAATTGTATTTATTTTTAAAAATAGTAAAAAAGTGTTTTCCATTCCTGAAGAGGCATCACAAGCCACTCTTCCTTAGCTGAGTCCTTTGTTTGGCCATCTATCACATTTCATTGTACTTTTGTGCATGCTTGCTTACTAGATTCTGAGCTCTTTGGAGATTAAAGCTAGACAATTCCTGATGAGTAGTGGGTGTTCTAAAAATTCATGTTTAATGAATGGATGGATTAAAAACTATAGACATTATTCATCCTCTAAGCAAAAATATTCAAGAACTTCTAAATTTTATTATACTTATAAACTAGTAATTGAGTTTTTGTCAGGTTTGTTGTATTATTTTAGAATCTCATTTCGTTGTAAAAAGGCAACTTTATAGTGTGTATGTCAGAAAACATTATTGTCTATTTGATAAAGGCACTGCTTACATTTAGAGACAGTGTTTTTTGTTTCCACTAATGCCATCATTCCATCAAATGCCTAAGGCACTGACATACATTATAAAACAATAGGTCACAGAGAAAAGCACTTTTAAGACTGCAGTGTGAATGCTTAAGCAAAACTGATTTATACCAACAAGTCACAACTTGTTGCTGAAATTGGATATATTTTTTTCACAAGTCAGTAGTTAAACTGAAAACTGTACCTGCAACATCTATGGAATGATACATTTATTTTATTTTCTCAGTGGAATCCTGTTGTACCAAAGCTTTAATGGAGAATGACATGGCTATCACACAATAAATAACGTATCCCCAATCTGAAGGCTCTATCAAAAATAAAACCCAGGACACCTGATTTTGTTCAAGGCACTAGGACTGATATATGTATATTCATCTATGATCTCTGGACAATTTTTAAAAAGGAGAAGTAAAATTTAATATGAACGCAATGTAATTTTTATTTCTTTGAAAACAGGATGTCTGTGGTTTTTGTTCTTTTAGTCTGTTGTCTTCTTTTTATTATTTTCTCATTTACCCAGAATAAAATATTGAAATATATTTCCAAAATAGTATTCCCTGTTTCATGTTTTCTCCTACCTCCAACACTTACATATAGCACAAAAGGACATTTGAGGAATCAGAATTTAATTACATTTGACTGTCATTTTAGTTTAAAAATTAGTCACTCCTTAAGTTTTCATGTATCTTGCTCTGTCTCATTAATGACTAATTTGTTCCTCACTAGTATGTTTAGGCTTTATTTGAAATATTATTCCTTAGAGACAAATGTAGAATACTGTTATATAAATTCTAAAATCTTGAGCTCATAGAAGTGAGTACAATTATGGCTACCAAGGACTAGAAGAGCAGGAGGGGTTTGGGGAGATGTTGGTCAAAGGATACAACACTTCAGTTAAACAAGAAGAATAAACTCCAGAAAGCTTATGATACAACATGTCAAAAAAATTATGCTAATTATTTGAGGTAAAGCATATGTTAATTAGCTTGATTTGGCCATACAGCAATGTATACATATTTCAAAACATGTTGTATACTAGACATATATACATATGATGTTAACTTGTAAATTAAAAATGTTAACTTGTAAATGTAAATGTAAATTAAATATAAAATCATATTTTTTTAAAATGATATTCTTTATTAAGTTTTTTGCTGTGAACTGAATCCAGATTCTTTGCTTAGTAAATAAGCAGGTGCTTTACCACTGAGATCTATACCCCAGATTTATAATTCTTAATAAGGAAAAATATGGTCATATTTTGCTTAAAATATAGTTACAAATCACAAACTGAAGAATTCAGGATTAGAAAAATAAAACAATAAAAATACAGTGCTAAAAATTTACTGAAAGTTAAAGATCTTTAAATTAATGTCTTACACTAATTTCCTTATCAATATAAAAAATAAATACTGATGGGTTTATGGTGAAAGTGACTGAAAGTATAGATACAGAAATATATATTGTAGGTGTATATATGTCAAATATATATCAGATATGGATATATATATCAAAGGACATAATATGTATGCATGTGTGTATATAATGTATGTATACATGTTTTATATATGCATACATACATATATGTATAATGTACATACATGTGTGTGTATATATATATATATATATATATATATATATATGACTAATAAAGTTAATTAGAAATGTTGGAAAAGGGACAGTTACCAAATGTTTCAGATAGCTCCTGGGTTAAATCATATGAAATAACTAATATTTGGACTTTTTAAACTTGTTAATATAGTAATTTCATGTGGTTCATATTGGCAATATCTGTCAAGAACTGTGGTAGTTATTTCCTATTAAAAACTTATCTATAACAACATCAGCCTCTATATCAAGCTCTGAATACTAAGATCACATTAATATTTATTACTGCATTAAATATTTCCCAGGGCTCAGCTTGTTCAATCACCCATCCCCAGGTGACCTCTCAAATGGAAACACTCTACACCAAGTTGGAGAGAAAGTTGATTTCTTATACATTACATATAGGAGTGTAAATTGAAGAATCTTAGGAAAAGCGTTTGGAGTTATCAAGCATTTAAATGTTATAAAACCCAGGAATTTTACCCCTGAGGTATATGTTCAAGGAAAACTCTTGCACAGTGTTAAAGAAAACATAATATAAAATGTTTGTACTAGCAAAATGCCTGAATGAACCAAAATTTATATTGATAGAAGTATGAACTAACTAGTATATTTGCAATGAAATATTACATAGATATAAAATATACTGAACTTGGTGAGAAAGCTTTGAGAAAAGGGCAAAACTAGAGAACAATCTTTTTAAGTATCTTAATTTTAATCATAAATGATCACCCTCCTATTTTAATATTTGTTCCCAAACTGATATGAATACAAATAATATACATGTATCTACAGGCAATCAGATTGATGAAATAGCAATATATATTCAAATGAAAATTCCTTCCTAATTTTTGAATTTAGGAAGCATTGATTAACTTAGTTTAACTGTACTCTGAAATTTGATATCAGAAGCCTTTTTTAAAGTTACATTTTAGGACATTATTTTTTCCTTCACATATAATCATGGGGACACATGAAAATGGGGCTTTTTATATTTGTCTCCATAACAGATTTTTAAACAGTATAAATTTCAAACCAGGGAAGTTTAATTTGTATGCAATAAGCTTCTTGACCTATGATAGAGTTATATTCTCAATAGACCCATTGTATCTTGTAAATATAAGTTGGAAAATGCATTTAATACACTTAAACTACCAATCATCCTAACTTAGCCTAACATACTTTAAATCATAACACATTAACCTACATTTGGTAGAATCATCGAACACAACACATATTCTACAATAAAATGTTGAATAGTTCATGTAATTTACTGTAACCATGAAAAATAGAAGCATTCCATTTATACTACCATAAAGTCCAAAAGTTTTAATTTGAACTATTATAAGTTGAGGAGCATCTATATTTATCAGGAATGTCTTTGCCATTGTTTTCCTTGACAAGTGTACCTGCCTGGTTATCTATAGGTTTCAAGAAAATAGTTTGGTTGTGTGTTACCTTGCCCACAAACTGTTATCTTAAAATTGCTGTTTGAAGAAACAGCCAGAGACGTCTTGGTCCTGCAAATAGCTCTTGTTATTTATATTCGTATCAGTTTGGGAACAAATATTAAAATAGGAGGGTGATCATTTATGATTAAAATTAAGATACTTAAGAAAGATGATCTAGTTTTGCCCTTTTCTCAAAAGCTTTCTCACCAAGTTCAATGCACACCAGGAACTCATTCAAACATTTTATACTCACTAAGATTTTAGCTTTGGTGTGTTGATTCATTAGGAGCAATAAAGAGACTTGAATAATTATATTTGCTAATGGAATATTAATATGGAACAACAGCAGCAGGTCCCTCTATTTCTCACTCTTCTACAGATAATAAACACTGTTTTAAAATTTTAAACACAGGAGGATATCATATATGCACTTGGTCAGGGATTTGATCATTGTTTCTCTTATTGCTAATGACAGCTTGCATTTCAAACTGCTTTTCTTTGTAATAATATAATATAAATCACCTAAATTTTATCAATTAAATGTGGACAGTCTACACTATAGGATACAACATATATAGTTTTTTAAAAATGTTAAAAACAACTGTGACTCCTAATCTGAAGTCTAATATTTCTTTTGAATAGCACTTGCTCAGGAAAATGAGACTTTGTTTACCTTATTGTGTCATATATAGCTTGTATTTATACAGCCTTTTGTCAGTTTAGTCTCTTTTCCAAAACCCATGCATCAGGTTTCTAGAAAGACTTACATTTTTAAAGAGAATTAAAACTAGGAATGGTTTTTGAGCTAGAAATAAGTTTTTGTATTTTATTTCAACTCTCTTTTATAGAAAAGAAGCCTATATCAGTTTTTTTTTTTTTTTTTGCAAATGATCTGAAGTAGGTGACTAGAAAAAATATTTTCTTACTTTTTAGTTAAACATGAGCATGATCAAAAGAAAACGGGTATATATTATATATTCTGAAGTTTAACATCCCACTAGGATCTTCACAGGAATATTTTAATTATAATAAGCTTTGTGATCAGTATGTACAGGCTCTTTCAACGTTTCTGTTGCTCTTCCTCATATACTTGAATAAATGCCAAGTAAATATCATCTTCAAAAGTTATAAATATGGAAATACTTGACTGATTTCAGATATGTGGATTATTTAAATCATTCATCAGCAATTTAAACTGTTTATGATCAGATAAGTAAATATGTGAACAATTGAGTTGTAGTCAGACAATTTTAATGTATTTTCTATGCAGTTTGCTAAGCTGTAATACTAGTAATGGGTGTGTGTTAGTCCATTCCATTCACTCTCTGAGAAAGAGGACTTTTCAAATATGGAAACCAGTGGAGATAACCTGTTCAGATTTATACAGAATCACTGTAAGCTATATTTCTAGCTTTTGTTATATTTATCCACAATATAAACCTTCACATATTTCTAACTGTCATGATTCAGCATGTATTAGACCCAAATATCTTGAATCCTTGAAGGCCTCTGAAAAATCACATTAAATACAGTAAGACCATATATTCAAGTCTGTTCACGTTGCTAATAGGATTACAAATGTGTACTTTTTCTATAAAGGAATAAATAGGCACTAACCTCAAGGCTCAGGTATTATTAACTAATAAAGTATAACAGTCATCATTATTTTAACACACTATATATAAAAATATATCTGCATGTATGCATATTATACACACAATGTGTGTATGCATATTTGCTGGCTGAAATAGTACATATGTGCAAATAAATGGTAATTGGGGTACTGCTGGGACAAGCAGTGGGTACATTTTAAGCCAATCTAGAGATTCTGGGAAATATTTACAAAGGAATGAATGCAATTATGAAAGAAAGAGAAAACGTTGTTAAACATTAACAAAAAATACATCCAAGGAGTTTAAAATGACAGGAGATAACAGTGAGTTTTACCAAAAGAACATGAATTTCATTCAAGTA
This sequence comes from Geosciurus inauris, assembly GCA_004024805.1. Taxonomy (NCBI): domain Eukaryota; kingdom Metazoa; phylum Chordata; class Mammalia; order Rodentia; family Sciuridae; genus Geosciurus; species Geosciurus inauris. The sequence goes on along the minus strand of PVHX01013503.1, from coordinate 30,853 downwards.
GCCAAAAGTTTGAATCCAGACTTAACTACTTACCTTGAACATTAGTAGCAAATTTTCAAGAGTTTTGAGACTTAGTATTTGTCTTAGAGAGTTAGTACTGCCCAAACAATACACTATACATTGGGTGGCTGAAATAACAGAGATTTACTTCTCACAGTTCTGGTGGTTTGCAGTCCAAGATCAAGGCACCAGCCAATTCACTTCTAGGTATGGGTTCTGTTTGTGACTTGTAGAGAGCCAACTTCCAGCTACATCCTCAAGTGGTCTTCCCTTAGTGTATGGATGCACAGGGAGAGATATTTTCTCTCTCTCTCTCTTTTTTTCTTCCTGTAAGGACAACCATCTCATCATGAGGGCCTCACCCTCATGACCCAATCTAACAAGCATAGCATTGAAGATCAGAGCTTCAAAAGATGAATTTGGGGGAATGCAAATATTCAGTGCACAATAGTGTCCTCCTCTTAAAATGGCATATAACAGATCTTGCTTGGATTGGTGAAGATCAGAACCCAGCACGCAGGGTGATAGTGAAAGCAAATGCTACATTGTTGCTGCTGCTACCACTTGTGACTGTCTTGTAAGAGGGTCAACCACTGATCAACCAGTTTGATGGGTTTAAGAGCAAGAACTCATATGCTAAAGGAATGTACTAGAAGATAAGAAATTTGCAAAGGAAAAATGTAACATATTTTTTGAACTCTTAGCTCATTATCTATTTTGAGGATATGGGGTTGCTGCTAAATGGATAGTGCCAATGGATAGAAACAAATAGAATTATGTTGGCAAAAGTTGTTAGAATGCTGTGGCATACTCACCCTTACCTAAATTTTCCAGATGGAAAGAGCTTCATGAGAACCATTATCAGAACTTCCTACATACATATCTCTAGATATTGAGATCCCACAGAAGTGAACCTAAAATATATCTGAGATGAAGTGGCAGAACTGAGTGCAGGACCGAGATGTGTTTCCCTTGGACAAGGTATGAATTACAAGACAAGTTCTTGGAAGGATCTCATCCAGCTGAACAAGGATTGAGAAGACTCCATGAGTGTCCTTGAAGAGCTCAGGCTGAATTTAGGGTGAAGGGAGTCATAAATAGTTAGCTGGAGGAGACAGCAATAACAAGAAAGGTGCAGTTAGAGCTTCCTGGCAGAGTGAAGGGGGATTTTGTGAAAACACAGAGAAAAATCTCTTCCATAAAGAAGTCAGTGTTGTGTATCTGACAAGTCAAAGAAGGGTCAGCAGCTGGTCAATAGAGGATTAGGCTTCATCCCTTGCCCCAGATCAGCTCTCCTCTAAGTGACCCTGTGGAGAGAGTCTGGAGCTGATATAAAGCTAGGGAATGAGGGAGGAGTTGAAAATATAAAGGGAGAGAAGCTGACATTTTCTTCTCAGGAAGGGCAGTCTTCCAATCTTGATGCAGCATTCAGTGAGCACAGAAGGGAAGCTTTTATTTAAATGAAGTGCAGAGTTCTGGAAGCATACTAGCTTAGAATTTCACCTAATTAAATGTACCTGTTTTGAGGTTTGAAAATCCCTGAAAACCTAACAATGAACTTATCCCAGAAACACACAGAATCAGACTAATAAGTTTGAAAAAAGTGAGAAAATAAAAAACTTGCACATTGAGACCAATATGTTTAATGAAAGAGTTGTATTACTATATTGTGATTTATATTAATATCTTTCTATAAAATAAAGTTTATGTGATACTATCCTCTTTTTATAATTTCAGGAAGTCATACACAGCATAAAAAATTTCAACTTCTACAATTAAATGAAGTTTTAAAGGTTTTGGCATACAAGTGTATCGTGAAAATTCTATTTATGTAGTAATTCAAGTCATTGCCTCAGTTCTCAAAAGTTAGGTGTTATTGTTTCCAAGCATATCTTCCCAAACTTTAAGGAATACACTACACAAGGATCCATAAAATACAAATTTCATTAATTATCTGATATTCTACTGGGTTTTGAGATCCACATAAGTGTATATGCAAGTCTCTGAGTTTCAGTTCTATTTGCATTTATGATGCTGCTGCTCCAGAACAAACCCCTCACAGGAATATCAATTATTAAAGAAGTATCTTCAGCACAGCAGATAATCAGTAAGGCAGCCAAGAAATAAAGCAACCCTAGGGACATGTTCTTCCAGCCTCCCATCTAAAGTCCAAGGTATTTATCCAGTTTACATAGCAGCTGTTGTCAGTGTCACTAAGAACAAAGCAATAAAGATATAAGAATTCTATGAAGTGCATTTGATTGCCCTTTGTGAGTATGATGGGAAAACAGCATTTGTTTTCTTTAATATAAAAAATATGAAGAGAAAATATGTCAGTTTAGATTTTTACTTCTTGGAAAGTGACTTTTGCATAATTTTTTGCTTTTATTTTTGAAATGGACTAGACCTACAAATATTTTAAAGTCTTTAAAACAATTTTTTTTCTTTGTCATCAGTAGGGTGACACTTCATCACCCTGACACTTCATCTTAAAGGTTAGGTTAAGGAAGATATAGACATCAGGATTCCTAATGAGCTTGAATAAAAAGGAGCATGTAGTAAAATTGTACTTGAAATATTTTCATATTAAAAACAATTTATTGGAATATATTGATTTGTAACTATAATTATTGCCAATTATCATAAGCACTATAAATACTTTCTCATTTTTTCTCCATAACTGTGTGATAAAATGTATATTTTAAAGTTGAATTTATAAATTACTAAAAAATAAAATTTTAAAGGTGGTATTGAATCTCACATAGGTTCTATAGATTTATATTTACAGTTATAAAACCTATGTCTGGGGAGGTTAAAAAGTTCAGCTATATCATTATTTAATATGACATATTAAAGATATATTAAGATCTGTATATAACATATATAGATCTTATAATACTATAATTTTGTAACACTAACTTTTTATTCATTCAACTATCATGACTACAGGCAGTCACAGTACTAAGCTCTAGGAACTCATTAGTCTCAAAATAGAAAATTCCACCTATTTAAGAATGCCAATCAATATTATTATGAGCATTGCTACAAATCCAGTATTAGAAATAAGTAACAAATAACTAGTAAATAATACTTGCTTTGGAATCAAGGGGGAAAAAAAAGGAGATTTGAATTTTAGATCAGCTATTTACTATTTTTGTTACTTACAGCAATGTAATTAATTTGTATCTTATTTTCATGAACATTAACATAGAAAACACCACCTAATTTATAGTATGATTTAACTGAAATGTCTCACATACAAAGCAGCATTAGATTTAAAAAAACTAGCATATAAACATGATTTAATAGTTACATATATTTAACATATTAACAGTTTAATATAGAATTGTTTGTTCTTTTATTACTTGTTCTTCTTGTAACATAGTGTCAGTCAGCTTTTCACCTCAGGGACTAAAATATCTGACCAGAACAACTTAGAAGAGGAAAATTTTATTTTGGGTTCACAGTTCTCGAGTTTCAGTTCATGATCAGTCAACTCCATTGCTGTGTATCTGAGAGGAGGCAGAAAGTCATGGCAGAAGGGTGTGGCAGAGGAAAAATACTCAGCTCATGATAGCCATGAAGAGAGAAGAGAGAGAAGGGCTGGGTAGGGGCCAGGGACAAAATATAAACACAAAAGGCCTACTTCCTCTAGCCATACTCACCTAAATTATCCAGTTAGTCCATTCAAATAATTAATCCAGCAAATAGATTAATCTACCGCTTAGGTTATATCTCTCATAACATAATTATTTTACTTCTGAACTTTTTCTTGATTACAACAGGAGATTTGAGGACCTCTCATATCCAAACCATAACAAATATTGACTTATTTAAATTGATAAAACACTATGACTGATAATGTATTATACTGAATATAATCTAAGTATCTCAAACTATGCTGCATAGGCCATTTATTAAGTACATTAAACCTAAAGGAATTCCTGTTTTATAATTTTTGACAACTCTTTAGAGTTTACTATAATCAGCTTAACTAGCATTAGCCTACCACTTTATACTTAGGACTAAAATTTTCTGAGGCTTTATCATCATTTTTTTTGTCTCAATGAAATTATCACCTATGTTCCAAATTTTTCAATGTAGAAACTTTATTTCAGGTAATTTCTGCTACTTTTGTCAATTAGAGATTATTTTTTGATATCAAGGGAGTTAAAACCTAAAATCAGATTTATCATAATATTACTACAGATATTATTCTCCAGTGCATGTTTAATGTAAAAAAGATAAACTTGTCACTGAATTTAAACACAACATCTCATTTGTACTGGAGAAATTTACATAAATTCTACCAGTCTAGTTTTGTTGTTGTTGTTGTTGTTGTTGTTGTTTTTAACAATAAGAAAAGCCTCATAGGATCTTAGAGAAATAAAAGGTAAATATGTTGACCTGACACAGTTCCTGAGACACAAAGTAGGCATGTTAATAATTTTAGTAATCCTTTCTTTTCTTGGAAATATTTCTTTTATAAATATAGATCATTCCTGAATAGGAAGTCTTCACTTCTTTCCTATGGGAGAGTCATTAAGAAATAGATTTAGAAAGCTACGAATACTTTGATTACTTCTTTCTATTACTGTCTATTTTCCCTGACTTGCTGTTTTATTCTGGAAAAAACTAAGTATTCTTTGGTTGCTTGTTACCTCAAAATATCATTTACTTTATTAACATCTGTGGAGACAGAAACCATAAAATTTCAGAAAATAAAGAGATCCAGAAATTTGGCGTAGAGTTGAATCACTCAGGGTTCTCAGCACTTCTAAAAAAGAAGCACTGGAGAAAGGTGAAGGAGTTTAAGTTTCAGTATACTACTTACAATACTTTTCAATAGATCCTCAGTACCTACTCATAGTCTTGCATAATTGCTTCTTTTCACAAAGTTAATAAATTGCCTGGACTTGTCAATTCTGTCCCCTGAATATTGAAATGTGTCCGTTAAGGCAGGCACTTTTCTTAGTTTACTCTGCTCCAACAGCACAAATAGGTATCCTACCAAGTCCATTCCTGATGTTATTTCACTCAAAAAATGTTTCCATGGCTTCCTATGTTCTATTACCTTATTTATCTTAGATTGCAGCTGGCATCTTTTTTCTTTTGTTGTTCTCTTTTGTTTATTTATTTTTTTAACAGTGGCCAATAAGATATGTTTCTTCACTTAACTCCTTCTCTCCCTGTTCCAATCTGTTTCTTGGTATGACTTAGTGACTATTGAAATAAATTATTTCCCCTTCTCGCTCCATTTGAACTTAAAAATAATCCAAAACATAATGTCATATACATTGATTTTTTATATTTCCGATTATTTTGTAAGATGGCCAGTGTAAATTGTTTGATGAAAGTAAGTAAGAACTCTAATGTGATTTTAAGTTCTGCTTTCTAATAAGCAAGGATATCTCAAAATGTTTTTATTTCAAGTTTTATTATGATAGGGGTACACTATACTTCTTCACTCTATACACTTTTCCTTTTAAAAGAGTAAAAGTTTCTCCTATGATAAAAGGATAGAGTGTGTCTGTTTTGAGACAGCACAGCTTACTCAGTCTTTACCAGGGGTGCCCCTGTACATTCTGCAGCTCTGCTCTTGGTTCATTATATAACTGGCTTTCTATTTCTGTCATCACTAAAGTGATTTTATGCAGAGGATTTCATACTGATCATCTGAAATGGCAGATCATTTTGACTGCTTCCTCCCTATTTATAATGGAGCCTCTGGCTAAGTTCTCAGGGGATCTTCACTTTTTGTCTTTTTCCCTGTGTTTTGGTGAAATTTTCTTTTAAAACTTTTTCCCCCATGAATTTCTCCTTGTATGTTGAATAATTTCTGCTTTGTGAATGTTGCTGTTAAGCTATTGGGTTCACATTTATTGCTGCTTTACTTTATATCTATATTGTTTGTTATCACACAATTCTTGTTTCATGTTTTTATCTTAAACTACAGCATATGTATGTGTGGTGAGTCTTTTATTTCATTTTTTAGGTGCCTATATGACAACTTTATTCCCAGCCTTTCTTTATTCTTGGTTTTTAAGTGTGTTTCTCATGGCCTGGATTTAAACAAACACTTGTGAACTCTGTTTTTAATAGGAATAATAATTCTATCCACACAGAGGGCAACAGTTAGAAATTGTGTTCTTTCTCTTCTTTCATGTTACTTTATGTTTACTGTTCATTTGGAATTACCCTTTCTTGTATTTCCTTTTCCTTTTTGTGCTTTATAAAATTTATAATTTTCTTTTGCTGTTGGCAATACTTTTAATATGTCCAAGAAACTAATTTAGGTGATAACACTAAACAAAAAAAAAGTTCTGTTTTTGTTTATTATTCCTCACCTGCTCTAATATGCAAAATTTGTGTCAGATCTTTTTGTAATTAATGGGCCTGCATAGATATATGGTATTTATTTTTTGTGACCCATTGGGACCCGGGATTGGTTCTTGCTTTGACTTGTATAGTGACAATACTTTAGACTGGAAATGAAAGTATTGCCACTATACCTTCTTACCATGGTTCCACAGTTATAAATAAGATTTGCAAGGCCATAGAATAAGGTCACTCTTTGTGACCTCAAACTTCTCCAATATCAGGGGCAGTCTCCTATGTGAAGCTGCACATTTATTTCCTTATTGGTCATATTGGAATGGGAGAGAAAAATGTAGGCTGTAAACTCTGTGGTCGGGAATGTTCACAGAGCTCTGGGTCACATTATTTCCAAGGATATTCTGTGTTGAAGACCTTATATCTGTACCTTTTCATTCTGGTAGCATAAAATTCATTGAAGCCATGAGGGAGGAAGTCAAGTACCAGTGATCTTCACCTTGATTACCATGGAGAAAACAGTCTTTTTTGTACCTATTTACCTTTCAAACTCAGTGGTATTTCGGTTTAGGCAAGACAGAGAAATCAAAATGCTCAATAGTGGAAGTAGGTTTTCATAGTTTTTCTTCCAGAATCTTCTGCTTATCCTAGTGTACCCTCCATGCTCAGGTTCCAATTGCTTTATACTTAACTTGATTTCCTTATCCAAACAGTTTAGATTTCTTTAAGAATCCTTAGAACATGTCTTTGAATTCTCCTGATTTACCTATCCACATTCCATCCCATCCTTTTGTTCTGGTACAATATTTTAGGCTTGTTTTATTTTATTTTACTTAAGCACTCTTTCACTTATTGTGCTACTGGGAATAGAACTCAAGTATGCTTTCCCTTGCACTACATCCCTAGGCCTTTTTTTAGTGGAGAATCCAACTGCTAATTGACTAGCTCCACTGCACCAATTCCAGGAAAGCTTACTTGATATATATGCACATGATTTATTTTTCAATTAGAAAGTAAAATTGTATACACATGTGCCTACATCAAGCTTTCAATATTTTTACAGAGATATTTTAAATGCAGATTAAATCTCCCCAAATCACCCTTAATAAGCTTTAAATGTCACTCTGAAAAACACAATGTAACTGTTGTGCCTACATAAACTTTATAGTCTTTGTAGGTGAATCCTTAATATTTCAGGATTATTCTTTTGTTGTCATTTGTAATTAATTTCCTCTGTGAGCTATGGGTGAATGTTCTGTGAATGTGAACCTAACAAATGTTGCAGGAAAGGATGTACAGGTACAAGCTCTGGCTTGTAAACTGCAAACAAACCAATTGTGACCAGTTCAAGTTAAATTCTTTTACACACTGAGTATAATATTTAGAGGAAACTAGACCAAAGTAGCTTATTCAAATGCAATACTTTGGTGAGTCAGGGTGTTACATTTTCAATATTTCAGAGGTAAAAATGCACAAAATGCATGAGTAACTCTGATAAAATAGGATCCATTAACTCCCTACTCTGCACCTATTAGTACTTTAGATAACTTATATGCTTTAATAAGTAGTAGTATTCTAATTACTAGTGAGTTATTATTTTCTCATGTTATGGATGGGAACACTAAACTGCAGAGAAGTTAAGAAAGTTGTTTAAAGTCTGACAAATGATTGATGGACTTTCATTTTAAAACTGTGTCTGAATCTAGGTTTCACAAATGAACTGTAGAAGGTCGAAATTTTAACTTTCCTCATGCACACCTATGTGAAAAATAATTTATACATAAGAAGCAAATTTAAATTACATGTGAAGAATTGAACTTAGGTTTTTGATATTTGATTTGAAAATTTTAGAGATCTAAACTGCCTTTACCAAACATGTCATTTTCTGCTACATTTGAAATAATAACCCTAAGATATTTCATGCATAATTTCTACATATATATATATATATATATATATATATATATATATATATATACACACACACACCAGAAGGTATTTGAGAAGATTAACAAATATGACCTTGTATAAAGAAGTCCCATTATGCTGTGTGGATTCAGTGAATGAATATATATATATTAAAAATATCTTAAGAATGCATTATTGTATATATATATAAAATATATATATTAAATATATATTTATTAAATTATATTTATATATATATTAAAAATATCTTAAGAATGCATTATTATACCTGTTTTTCAAATGATCAGGTGCACAGAGAATAGTTTTGCCCATGAAGAGAAAGCATTATTCTATGCATTGCAGAAAGGCCCAACCAACCACATCAACATCACCCAGGATATGTGCAAATATATAGTCTAATCAGACCCCAGCCACCATACTAACTCCCAGACCACAAACATTTCTACTGCTTCACACTCTATTATTGACAGGCACACAGACAAAAGAACTAGTGGTTTGTACTGTTTGAGTAATCTGGTGCTCATTATGCCAAGCATGGAGGCAGCATGCTCATTGTATCCCTTGGCTCCAATTACTCTGTATTCACCCTCCAGATGCGAAACTGTATGTTCAGTACAAGACTGTGTTCTGGTGCAAGTGCAAATAGTATGGAAACACTACTGATGCTTACTGTTTTCCAAGGAATTGTGACTGTTTTTATAACACTTTGTGTCAAATTATCTTATATGCACATATATTTGAATAACCACAAGTTTAGAAGTGAGCCAGAAAACAAAAGGCTTACAAATAGCTTATGGTGCAATTAGGAAAACAATGTAGGTCTTCTTTCAGTACTCATCTATTACATTTATATTTATTTTTCTCTAAGTTAATAAACCACCCAAACAAGAGGACCACAATATATTTTAATAACAATGTATGTATTCACTATCTTTATGTGTCTATGCAAATATGTGTATTTATATGCATGCATACACTAATACACACATAGACATAGATACAGGCACACACACACATGTTCATACAGATATGGAATATCAGGATTGTGATAAAATTATTTTAATAGTAAACTGGAAGATGTGATGAGAAATAAAAGGATTCCAAATTCATATGCATGACAGCAATATGCCAGAGATATTAAGAATCAAGGGAGAAAATCAAGCACAATGGTTCATGTGCACACTAGCTAACTAAGTCTATCATATAAAAGAGACATTTATGTCTTCCATTCAAAATTGATAGATTTTATAAAAATGTTAAGAAAGTTCACAGTATTATTTATTTGTTTGTGGTTTATTGCATGAAATTAAATGATTAAGTTAAGATTATATTTTCATGTTTGCTTCATATTTATTTAGCTGATACATAAAGCAACATTGTACATGTTAATGAAATTATATGTGATATTTTTATACACTGGGTAACGTGTTTAAATCAGGATAAACTTATCTGTCTTTTTGAACATTTATTGCTTCTTCATGTGAAAACATTCAGAATCTTTACTTCTAGCTTTTGAAATACACAGTATGTTGTCATTATCTAAGATCACCCTACCAGGCAATACACACCCAGAACTCTAATTTTGTGCCCACTAATCAGCCTTTTCCCATCTAACCCTCTTCCCTACCCTTCCCAGCTTCTGGTAAGAACAATTTCTTTAGATTTCAAGCACGAGTCTATCTGTGCCCAGCTTATTTCACTGCACAAATTGCCATACTGTTCTCCACAATGATTGTACCAATTTGCATTTCCAACAATATTGTGCAAGTGTTCACTCTTCTGCACATCCTTGCCAGTCCTTTTTACCTGTTGTCTTTTTGATAAAGTCATTCTTACTGGAGTGAAGGGGTAACAACTCATGGTTTTGTTTACATGCTCCTAATGAGTACAGATACTGAGTATTTTTTTTCATATATCTATTGGTTATTTGTCTTTTTAGAAATGTCTACTTACACATTTGGCTCTTTTTAAAAAAAATAGGTTTTTTGCAGTTTTGCTTTCAAGATGTTGAATTCCTTATTCATTTTGACTATGGACCTCTTATTGGATATATAGTTTGAAAGTATTTTCTCCCATTCTGAAAGTTATCTCTTCACTTTAATTGTTTTCTTTGCTGTACAGAAGTCTTTTAGTTTGATGTAATCATAACTGTCCCTTTTTACTTTCATTGTGCTTTTGGGGTCTTGTCCAAAATCTTTGCCAATTCTAACACCTTGAACTGTGTCCTCTGTGCTTTCTTCTTGATAATTTGGGGTCTTGCATTTAAGTCCAATTTCTGTTGATTTTTACAATTAGTGAGAGATAGGGCTTATATTTCATTCTTCCAAATGTAGATATCCAATTTACCTAGCACCATTCATTGAAAATAGTGTCTTTGGTTCAATGTATGTCCTTAGTATCATTGTTGAAAATCATTTGGCTATAGATGTATGCCAACCACTAACATTATAACAAATGTGGAAAAGCTGAAATCTATAATAATTCCACTCTCTAAAATCTATAATAATTCCACTTTCACCATTGCTATTTAATATGATTCACAAGTCAATATTTGAATAAAATTCTTTCAAATATCTCCAAATTAAAACAATCCAGTATAGTTCCACATCCATAGCCATCTCTATGTAAGATAAAATGCTTACAGATGAGGGGCTGGGGCTATGGCTCAGTGGTAGCATGCTCGTCTAGCATGCGTGAGGCACTGAGTTTGATCCTCAGCACCACATATAAATAAAATATTCTGTCCACCTACAACTAAAAAATAAACTAAAAAAAAATGCTTACAGATGAAAAACACTACAAGTTCTGAGTCACTTGAAAAAAAAACATTACTATGAATTTTATTTAAGTAAATATATCTGAAAATACTTGAGTTATTTAATGTGATTTCATATAATTATTTCATACTTTAAAAATCATGAAATACTTCTAAATGTCTATTGTTGGCAGCTGCCAGTGAGAACAATATAATTAAATTATAACAGGAATTTAATTACTGAGCTGTCAATTATTAATCATCCCTGTATAAATGTATCTTCTCATTTTTAAAAAGTCTGTTTTATGAATTTTTGAGTAAATCTTTCCAAAAATAATTCATAGATGTTAGAGATAATTCATAGATGTTTAAAGATAATCAAAATGATTACCATAGCTTCAAAAGATATATGTGTGTGGTATTGTCAGTCCTTTTTGCTCTAAAATTGGTTGTATAGCCAGGTGAAGTGGCCAGCGTTTATAATCCCAGGGGCTTGGAAGGCTGTGGCAGGAGGATTGTGAGTTCAAAGCCAGTCTCAGGAAGAATGAGGCTCTAAGCAACTCAGTGAGACCCTGTCTCTAAAATAGAAAATAGGACTGGGGATGTGGCACAGTGGTCGTGTTTCCCTGAGTTCAATCCCTCGTACCTACCTCACCAAAAAATTTTGTTATATAAAATTCTTTTTAATCTTGGCAGAAAAAGATAGGTTTCTTTTACTAGCATACTAATAAAGGATCCTTATTGCTCCCTTGTTTACATGATGCTACAAAATCACAATACTTAAATGATGCTTGTTTTATTCTTTCATGTAAAAATAAATATGATTTATATAAATAGCATGAATCATTTATATACTAAACTTATTTAGTCACAAATTTTGTCATAAATTATTATCTAAAATCATCAATTTGGAAATCTATGTTCTAAGATAATCACATTAAATTTTAGAATGTTTTAAAATTTATCCATAATTATTTTCAGAAAAAGGGTAGTTTTACTTCATTTCACTTCGAGTATTCACCTAAAACTCCAAGTCAGCCTTTTTACTTCCTCAGCTTGCTTACTGCTACACTGTTCTTTTTAAAAAAATGTTAGTTATTTATTCTACTTAGGTATACATGATAGCAGTGTGTATTTTGATTCATTGTACACAGATGGAGCACAACTTTTCATTTCTCTGGTTGCACTGTTCTTGCAACTAAGTTCTGCCATATCCTGGACCAATCTTCAGCAAGGTAATTGTATTCATATGCTGCCCCCACTGCCAAAAAATAAAATAAAATAAAATAAAATTTGTAATTCCTTTTAGATTCTACCCTACTGCCACTTGATGGCTCAAAGAAATTGTATGTTTTAACTAATGGTTCATTTTCCTTCATAAGAGGAGGTAGTAAATGAAGAGGAGATCAAAAATGATCATTGATAGCTGTGCTTTCCTATGGTTTAAACCTAATTTTTGATTTCAATGAGGAAATATCAATTTCATAAAAAATTAAAAATGGCTGTCACCTTAATATGTTTGTTTCTAATGTATCATTGGGAAAAATACAATTTGGGCAACACTAAGACATGAAGTAATAAAATTTGTAAACTTGGAAGAGATAAAACAAACTGTGTATATCCATTATTTGAGTCCTAAATCATTATAAAGTATAGGAATATTTACTCCAGTTCCATCAGTCATTTCTTTAGATAAAAGTAAAAAAAAAAATTGTATTGATTTGGGTAAGATAGACACTATACATGTGTTGATAAACATGTGAGTGGTTGATGTTTTTAACGTGTAAATTGCTACATAAATAATTTGGTTAGATGGATTACTTATAATGATGAGAAGAAACAATCTGTGAGTGTGTGCATGAGTTGAAACTTTCAATGTTACTCTGCCTCAGGTGATTCTGTACTTGGCAGATACACTTAAAGATTAAGCTGCCTCACCTTTCTCAAAATGCTCCAAGATGGCACAGCCAGGTGGCATATGCCACATCATATTCACATTGTGAGGCCCTTTAGTGTTTGACAGAATAAACTATACACTTTATACTTCACCATAGTGAGATATTTCCAGATGGATCAGTATGCATGCTAGAAACAAAATATGAAAGAATTACATCACCACACATGAGTTTGTTTTCCCGACGTGAGTAAAATATTATTAGTTCAATAATATAATGAGAATTGAAGGCATCAATAGTTTTAAAAAATACTCTAAAATGTTTTATTTTTCTTAGGACAGATACAATGCCTTTTTCTCTTTTCTTTATTAGGTAATTTTGTAGCAAAATATGCATGTGATTATATGAAGAAAGGAAAATTATTTCTAACAAATGGCAATGTTTTAAAAATAAAACCACCTGGTTGGTTTGTGTGTATTTCTATCAACATATTAACTTTTGATATCTTTCAGAGATGTGGTCAAAGTTTTCTAAGTTTACCAGAAAGAGACAGTTATGATTTGAAGATGATAATATCTTAAAAATTCTATTGCTAATTCTCTGTAAAATTAAACGAAGTCCAGGGATATCTGAATGTATTTTATAGTCAGAGTTTACAGAATAGAACACTTGTATTAACAAGTAATTTTGTTGTAAAATTTGGGGGTTTACAAAATCACTTAATGCTAATTACATTTTATCTGAGATAAAGCTTTCATGTGAATCAAATGAAACAATATTGATAGATAATTAAACTATTGAACTATTAAAGCAATAAGCATTAAAATAAATGATTAAACTCACAAACTGTTAAAATAAAGCACTATGAAGTAATTAATAGAAAATAAATACTTAAGATGGTATATTTACAGAATCCTAAACACTAATTCTGTATGCCATGCCAAATTCTAATCTCTATCTTGTAAGAAAAATATAATGTTCAATAAGACCATTCAACTATACTTTACAGATTAACAAAGTTTTCTTTCCATTAAAAAATTATTCCTACTCTTTAGTACTTGATATCTACTAGATGTTTCTCCTTATTTCTCAACAATTAATGCTTCCTTGTGGCTAATACTCAAGGAAAAAATAACTAAAATTTGAAATTTGGTAGTAAGGGTGGAACTTTATGTTGTATTTGTAGATTCTGAGAACTGACTTATTACAAACTCAATTCTCCATAAGGAAATAAAACTCTTTATTTGAAATATCTTTCCAAAATATTTACAAAATACATTTTCCTGCAACTGGATATTGCCTTGTTAGTGAAGATGATCATAATTAATATGAAAATAAAATTATGGTCTAAATGGTACTACTTCCTTGTATGGAAACTGTTCATAAATATGGAAAGAATAACTAATGACTATGTTAAAATACAATTATAATTTTTAGTGAAGAGACAAAAGCATGAAAAGGGATAACATGAAGAGAAAAATTAAATGTATTAAATTGGGCACAGTGAAACATGCCTGTAATCCCAGATACTCAGGAGGCTGAGGAAGGAAGATCCCAAGTTTCAGGTCAGCCTTACAGTTTAGCAAAACCCTGTCTAAAATAAACAAGCAAACAAACAAACAAATAGAAACAAAGTAACACAGTAATTTATGCTTTCCCTAATAAAAACTGGCAATTTGCTTTCTTCTTATGACTCCATTCCCATGCTCCATAAATGACAACATGTGTGAATGCAAATGATTTCAATTTTTTATCTTTTTCAGTGCAATATGGAAATCTCAAGGATAGGAAATAACTAATATTAATTTTTGAGTCTCTTTTATTTTTGATGTGTTTTGGAGTGGATGATATGTTTTTAACATGGCAATAGTAAAGAATAAAAAAAGGAAATATACTTTAATTTTCAGCATTTTCACACTTGTCTACTTGATATCCCCAATATTTACTCATGCCTCACTTCACTTATACATATCACTAAGCAAGAACTGGAATAAAATACTCATTATTACTATTTGCATTATATGCAATCATACTCTTGCATAGTTTTTAATGTTTTCAAGAAACTATAAATCTCAATGAAACTATCAATAATTTAGACTTAACAGACATATATAGAGTGTTCTATCCATGAACAAGCGAATACACTTATTTCTCAGTTGCACTGGATCCTTTTCCAAAATAGATCATATGTCACAAAGCCAGTCGTAGCAAATACAAAAAATTAGAGATTCTACCCTGCATCCTACCTGACCACAATGGAATAAAATTAGAAATCAATGACAGATTAAAAAATAGAAAATATTCCAACACCTGGAAACTAAATAATATGCTATTGAATGATGCATGGATAACTGACAACATCAGGAAAGAGATAAAAAAATTCTTAGAGGCAAATGAAAACTCTGATACAACATATCTAAATCTCTGGGATACCATGAAGGCAGTGCTAAGAGGAAAGTTCATTGCACTAAACTCATTCATTAGAAGTAAAAGTCAACAAATAAATGAATTGACTCTTCATCTCAAAGCCTTAGAAAAGGAAGAACAAATCAACACCAAAAGAAGTAGAAGACAAGAAATAATCAAAATTAGGGCTGAAATCAATGAAATTAAAACTAAAGAAACATTTCAAAAAATTGACAAAACAAAAAGCTGATTCTTTGAAAAAAATAAACAAAATTGACAAACCCTTAGCTACCCTAATGAAAAGGAGGAGGGAGAAAACCCAAATTACTAAAATTCATGATGAAAAAGGAAATATCATGACAGACACTACTGAAATACAGAGGATAACTAAAAACTATTTTGAAAATTTATACTACAATAAAATAGAAAACCCTGAAGACACTGACAAATTTCTAGAGGCATTTGACCTACCCAAACTGAACCAAGAGGATATACACAACTTAAACAGATCAATTTCAAGCAAGAAAATAGATGTCATCAAGAGCGTGCCAACCAAGAAAAGACCAGGTCCAGATGGATTCTCAGCTGAGTTCTACAAGGTCTTCAAAGAAGAATTAATACCAATTTTCCTCAAACTATTTCATGAAATACGAAAGGAGGAAACCCTTCCAAACTCATTCTATGAGGCAAGAATGACCTTGATTCCAAAACCTGACAGAGACACATCAAAGAAAGAAAATTTCAGACCAATATCCCTGATGAACATAGATGCAAAAATTCTCAATAAAATTCTGGCAAATTGCATACCAAAACATACCAAAAAAATAGTGCACAATGATCAAGTGGGGTTTATCCCAGGGATGCAAGGTTGGTTCAACATATGGAAATCAATAAACATAATACTTCACATTAATAGACTTATTAAAGAAAAGAGTCATATGATTTTATCAACTGATGCAGAGAAAGCATTTCACAAAATACAGCACCCTTTTATGTTCAAAACACTAGAAAAACTTGGATAGTAGGAACATACCTCAACTTTGTAAAAGCTATCTATGCTAAACCCAAGGCCAACATCATCCTAAATGGAGAAAAATTAGAATTGTTACCTCTAAAAACAGGAACAAGACAGGGATGCCCTCTTTCACCACTGCTATTCAACATAGTCCTTGAAACACTAGCCAGAGCAATTAGACAGACGAAAGGAATTAAAGGGATACGAATCGGAAAAGAAGAATTCAAACTATCATTATTTGCAGATGACATGATTCTATACTTAGAGAATCCAAAAAATTCTACCAGAAAACTTCTAGAATGAATAAATGATTTCAGCAAAGTAGCAGGATATAAAATCAACACCCATAAATCAATTGCATTTCTATACATCAATGATAAACCCTCTGAAAGAGAAATTAGGAAAACTATCCCATTCACAATAACCTCAAAAAAAAAAAATACTTGGGAATCAATCTAACAAAAGAGGTGAAAGACCTCTATAATCCAAACTATAAGACACTAAAGAAAGAAATTGAAGAAGACTTTAGAAGATGGAAAAATCTCCCATGCTCCTGGATAGGCAGAATCAATAGTGTCAAAATGGCCATACCTCTCAAAGCTCTATATAGATTCAATGCAATCCCAATTAAAATCCCAATGTTATTCCTTATAGAAATAGAAAAGGCAATCATGAATTTCATTTGGAAGAATAAGTGACCCAGAATAGCCAAAGCAATCCTTAGCAAGAAGAGTGAAGCAGGAGGCAACCCAATACCAGACCTCAGAGTATACTACAAAGCTATAGTAACAAAAACGGCATGGTACAGGCACCAAAATAGACATGTAGACCAATGGTATAAATTAGAAGATGCAGAGAAGAACCCACTTACATACAGTTACCTTATACTAGATAAAGGAGCCAAACATGTACACTGGAGAAAACATAGCCTTCTCAACAAATGGTGCTGCGAAACCAGAAATCCATATGCAGCAAAATGAAACTAAACCCCTATCTCTCACCATGCACAAAATTCAATTCAAAGTAGATCAAGGACCTGAGAATCAGACCAGAGACTCAATGCCTAATAGAAGAAAAATAGGACCAAATCTTCATCATGTCGGATTAGGACCATATATCCTTAACAAGACTCCTATATCACAAGAAGTAAAATTAAGAATCAATAAATGGGATGGATTCAAACTAAAAAGCTTCTTCTCAGCAAAAGAAATAATGAAGTGAACAGAGAGCCGACATTCAAAAGAAGAAATGAAGTGAACAGAGAGCCGACATTCTAGGAACAAATCTTTGCTACACACACATCCAATAGAGTACTAATCTCCAGGATATATAAAGAACTCAGAAAACTTAACACCAAAAAAAACTAACAACCCAATCAATAAATGGGCCAAGGAGCTGAACAGAAACTTCACAGAAGAAGGTATACAATTGATCAACAGACATATGAAAAAATGTTCAACATCTTTAGCAATCAGAGAAATGCAAATCAAAACTACCCTAAGTTTCATCTCACGCCAGTCAGAATGGCAATTATCAAGAATACAAACAACAATAACTTTTGGTGAGATTGTGGGGGAAAAGGCACGCTCATACATTGCTGGTGGGACTGCAAATTGGTACAACCAATCTGGAAAGCAGTATGGAGATTCTTTAGAAAGCTTGGAATGGAACCACCATTTGACCCAGCTATCCCACTCCTTGGTCTATACACAGAAGACTTAAAAACAGCATACTACAGTGCTGCAGCCACTTCAAATTTTATAGCAGCTCAATTCACAGTAGTTAAACTGTGGAACCAAGCAAGATGCCCTTTGATAGACGAATGGATAATGAAACTGTGGTATATATATGAAATGGAATATTACTCAGCAATAAGAGAGAATAAAATTATGGCATTTGCAGGTAAATGGACAGAGTTGGAGAATATCATGGTAAGTGAAGTAAGCCAATCTCAGAAAACCAAATGCCGAATGTACTCGTTGATAAATGGATGCTGATCCATAATGTGGGGAAGGACACGGGAACAATGGAGGAATTCTGTTCACAGGGGTGTAAGGGGGGAGGGGGCATGGGGACAGTAAAGGTGGTGGAATTTGATGGCCATCATAGCCCTAGCTTTATGTATGACTGCATGTATGTTGTGATTCTATATCACTTACAACAGCAATGAAATGTTATCTTCCATCTGTGTACAATGAATCAAATTGCTCTCTGATATCATGTAAACCTAAATAGAACAAATAAATAAATTAAATATTAAAAAATAAAAACAAACAAAAAAGAATAAAAAGAAAAACCAAATTCAGGATATACAGTGATATATATGCAAACTAAATATTAAAGTTTGAAAATAAATGTAAAACACATCTTAAAAAAATTTTTTTAAATAAATAAATAAATAATAAATTAAATAAAAATTTAAAAAGAAATACTTTCATCAATTTCTCCTTAGGTTTAATTGATCGCATTTCATATTCTTTAGAGTTAATTGAGAATTCATTGAAAATTATGAGAATGTAATAAGTATAAAAATTGCATTGAAACTCAGAGACTATTTTAAATCTCTGTTTTCAAAAAGAAAATGTTAACATTAAGTCATAGAAAGTATAACGATATATGTACTTAATTTTATACTCTTTTATATGCTGCTCTAAAGAAAACAGTTTACATAATTAAAATTCTATTATTATCTCCTGATTTTGAGTCCTCACATTTAGTGCCTTAGTTTTTAACAAAATATCTTGAATTTCATTAAAGTCAAGACCTCCCTGTTTAACAAGATCATATATTTATTACCCAGACTTTAAATTATCTTGCTTCCTCTATATTTAATACTCATTTTTGAATGAAGAGAAACTACACTATCTAACAATAGCAACCTTCCTAGGCAGCTAGAAACCAAATATGCTTACTAAGCAAGTGGGTTTTACCAAGAAGCTAGACTGTCCAGAAGGAATTCTTAGCAGGAAGATAATAATCATGGAGATTTAGAGACAAGTTAAGTGCAATAACCATAAATTATCCCAATTAAAAACAACTACCAGCACAGATTTTACTTTAGATGTTTCAAATAAAACATTAATCCCTGCTACAGAAGATTTAAAGTATTTTTAATTGCTATATGTAGAGCTGCCAAAAGTGATTTGGTAAAATAATACATTATGTTTTTTTTTTTTTTTTTTAGATTTGGAGTACTGGCTACTGAAAGAGAAATTAATACAAACAAGATAATTGCATTTAATCAAATTTAAAAGTTACATGCAATAACTGAAAGAAAGTCATTCTGTTTTTCTAATTGCTGGCAATTATAAGACATTAAATTTCTCTTCACCATTGATAATCTCTTGACCTTTGGGGCCATTTATGAAGAGGAATACAGTCCCTCAATACTGTGTCTTGTTTCAATTTTCAATTGCTTTAAATATCCAAATATTTTTCATGCATAAAATAGGAAAGATAGTGGGCTAAACATCATCAGCACATCAACAAGTTATAGTAATTTATTATTTTTTCTAATAAGTGTAATTATTTAACTATAGTTCTGTTATTACCTAATATTTTGGTCCATTTTTGCTGCTATAAAAATAGTATAGACTGAGTGATTCATAAACAATGGAATTTATTTCTCACAACTCTAGAGTATGAGAAACCCAAAATCAAGGTTCTAGAATGTTCTGTTTCTGGGGAGGGTCGCTCTTTGCTTCCAAGATGGTGCCATGTTCCTGCATTCCCTGGAGGGAATGAACTCTCCTCATATAGTAAAAGGGATGGAATGGAGCATATGAGCATCCATGAGTGCTCTGCCCTCATAACTTAATCACTTCATAAAGGCCTCACATCTTAATATTATCACATTGGTGATCAAAGTTCAACACATAAACTTGGAGGTTACATACAGTCTATAGCACCTGAGCACCATGACTTGTATTAATTCATATTTGGAAGGCAATTCAGGGACTAAGAGATGCAAGATTTCAAAGACCAAATTTTTAGTGAAATTTTCCACTCTCTTTTTAGAAATATTTGTATCTAAGAAATGCTGGGTTCAAATAACTTATTATTCCATTACATACACACAATAATCACATTGTTGACTTTTTTTTGGTACTGGAGATTGAACTCAGGGGCACTCGACCACTGAGCCACATCCTCAGCCCTATTTTGTGTTTTATGTAGAGATAGGGTCTCACTGAGTTGCTTAGCACCTCGCCATTGCTGAGGCTGGCTTTGAATTTGCGATTCTCCTGTCTCAGCCTCCCTAAGTGCCGGGATTACAGGCTTGCGCCACTGTACCCTGCTCATTGTTGACTTTTTATAGTGTCAATCTTAAATCAACCAAAGGAAATGTGGGAAATTGCACTTATGAATGCAAATCTGTTTACTATCAGAAATTATCTTCCCTATTATAATATCAACAAAAGTTGAGGCACACTTTCAAGTTTAATCAGCTGTTTAAAGAAATATGTTAATAATTTTATGAAGTTCAAAGTTTATGTAAAGAGATATTTTCTCTAGTATTCCTTTTATGATAGTGTAGATACTCACTTGGAAGGCAAATTTAAAATATACGAAGTTCATAATAAACATTTTTGTAGTTAGATAATCAACTAACACCAAACACTATAGGGCTAAAATATTTAAACAACAGGATTTAAAAATAGGGACCTGAAATTAACAAAAACAATAACATCTCAAAACTAATTTACTGAACCATAGGCAAATTTTAAAGCAAATATTTTTCTAGATTAGTTTACTGAGCTCTAGGCTAATTCTAAAAGAAATTATTAAAGTTCTTTTGAATGAATGCATCTATACACATAAATAAACATTATTTCTTGAGGGATATTTTTTTTAGAAATATAGAAATTGTTTCTCATCACTGAATTCAATTAAATTTGATTTTTACTTAATGTGCTTTCTTAATATTAAAAAACCGAACTTTTACATTTCTAAACATGGATTTCTAGTTTCAAAGAGGAAAAAAAAATCAATGTCTAACACAAAGCAGGTTAATCAGATATTTCATAAGTCAAATTGCTGAATATAGTCTAACACTTAAATCTGACTGGAAATATATTATCCTAAATATATAAAGAGGAAAAACTCAGTTGATTGGTCACTTTTCATACATTTAGGAATCATCTCTTAATGCCACATGTGTGTCTTAAAATCAACTTTCTAGAAAATATTTTTCCATTATCTATACTCCTAGCAAGATCTTAATTATGATCTTTTACAACTCTCAGTGCCCAAGATATTTTTTTGGTAACAACATCATGAGTGGGCCCAAATGTCTCTACAGTACTATTTTCTTTTAATAGTATTTTTAAAAAGTTACATTTAATCACTCAAGTTTAAACAATTTAAAACAAAAAAAAAAAAAGCCACAAAAAAACCCCAAGTTAAAATACAGTGTGTGGATTAAAAGTAAGCTTACAGGACCTGTAGTCTATGAAATGAAATAAAAAGTAAATATGTCATTTGTTGACAGAAAATTACTACACAATTTTTCTTTCTTAACTCAAACTTTGGCATCTAGCTCATGTATTTTTAAATATAGAACTATCAATCTAGCAGCATGTAATCAAAGCATGTTGATATTTGGGCTTATCAGAATTTATATCAATATTTGTACTATGAAGAACAATTTTTGTTGGAATATATTGCTCTGAAAATCATAAGATTCACCAGGAACATGCAAACATAGGCACTATTCTACTTCCAAGTAACATAAAACACATATAAAAATGATTTTAATAGTCTTAATTTTCTTTCACATGTAACAAAAAATCTTGGAATTAGTGGTTGATAGAATATCTTACTATGGTGGAACAAATCTATTTGTTGTTTTCTTATTTTTGTTTGTTTAAATAAAATTGCTTTTTCTGTGGTCATAAAATTGTTGCAGTATGAAGCATCTTGTTTTATTTCAAGGAAAAAGAAAGGAAGGAGAAAGGTCAGTATGGGAATGTCTTTTAACCATGGCTGTCACAGGGATCTGCTAATAGCAGAGGGAACTAGGTAAATAAATTCAGTAATGTCCCTCATAACTATAGGGAATGCACTTCAACACCCCTTCCCTATTAGATGCTTGAAACTACAGATAGTAAGAATTCCTATATGTACTATTTTTTCTCTACATGCATACCTAAGACAATAAGCATCTCTGTCATATCCAATTGCCAGCATAACTACTGTGGTCTTTGGGGGTCATTATTAAGTAAAATAAAGATTACTTGAACTCAAGTACTGTGATGGTATGACAATCAATATAATAAAGATGAGACAACTGCTAAGTTACTAATGGATAAGTATCACAGACAGCATGATGAGCAGAACAAAGGGATGATTCAAAAGGGAAGGACTGTGAGACAGTGGGAGATTCCATTATGCTGCTCAGAATGGTGTATAAATTAAAACATATTTATTTCTGAAATTTTCTTTTTAACCTTCTTCGACCATGGAAAATTGAAATTGCAGAAAGCACAACTGTGAATAAGGGAGGACTTTGTTTGTAACTGTTGTAATATACGGATATGCATTCATGTATGTACATATTCCCACATCTATTCATGTTGGATGCTGCCTGCGCACCACCTTGAATCTTGGACAACCACCTGCAACTCCAACAACCAGCACCAGTGAAGCAGCTAACACTTTTGAATAGTCTTTGACCCACTTTATGCTGACACTATCTTTCTCTAAATCATGAATGTACCTTGGGCTTCTCTAATACTGCTTTATGGGATGCCAGCAGGTATCTGAAAGTTCAGGGGCATTAACATTCACACAGGAAACTCTCAAACAATGGGGTATGGGAACTAGTAAATAAATACTGCTTCCCTTTTGATTCTTAGACAATTATATGTTACATTTTTTGGAAATATTTGATAAATGTTGAGTCCCAATTATCACAGCTGTGAAAATTTATCTGGTGCTCATGTTGTGACTCTTTCAGACCAGTTTCATCTCATCTCTGTTCCTCTAGTTACTGTTATTGCCATGAGTCATAAAGTGATTTGTTTCTGACCATCAAGAAGTCTCTGTCTTCTATGTGCATCCTAAAAAAAGTTTAACTAATTAGCTTGCAAGTGATAGGAAATCTTAGACCCCTGACAACCTCACAATTACTTAATTTTGGTGTCAGAGATTGAACCCAGGAATGCTTAACCTCTGAGCCACATACCCAACTCTTTATTTTTTGTTCTTAAACAAGGTCTTGCTAAGTTGCTTAGGGCCTTGTTAAGTTGCCAAGGTTGGCCTTGAATTTGTAATCCTCTTGCCTTGGCCTCCCAAACCACTAGGTTTACAGTTATGTGCAGTTGTGCCCAGCTCCCCCTCATAATTCTTGACAAAATTGAAGGAAAAAGATTATGACTTACTTCTCACACTTTCAATATTTGAGAAAATAATTCATCCTTATGTTTTTTTTTATCCTGTCTGCTATTGAATGGTTTTGTTTTTATTTTGTTGTTGATTTTGTTTTTTCTATTAAAAAGTGTCCTTTTTTGCCTTACCAAGCTACATAGTAGAGGTGGCATAAGAATAATTTCTTGTGGAAGATATGAGAGTCGATCTGATTTGTTGTTTTGTTTGTAAGAGAGTATGAGCCATTAATTCTAAACCATCAATTTGAGCCACATCACATGGTATCAAGCAAAACAGCCTTTCCTTTATTAATGATCGCTTGGTTCCTGCAGATGAGCCATGAAAAACCAGAACTGAAGACTCTCAATCAGTCACAAATGTTTTCCCATATCTCAGAATAATGTATTATAGTATATTCCAAAGGTGAATTCATTCCAGCTCTATATTTTTTATTTTGTTGTCTCTATATATGTACTTATGGACATATATATTTATATATATGAATATGTGTTTAGAAATTCATTCATAACTCATTCATTTATTCATATATTGGTTAATTAGTTCTCATGATCTCATGTATAAATATTTTCTACCACGATTATTTAAGGTAATAGGAGATGTACTTTGGGTAATTTGAAATAAATGTCAAAATGAAAGATTTTGACTTGCGATAATTCTTTGAAAGCTCTTTGTTTTTTATCTTATATATTTTGTCTTTTTAATGATTTTTTGTGCAAAACATAGTCAAACTGTAATTGTAACTTGCATATAGAAATGTATATGTATCCGTGTGTGTGTGTTAAAGTTAATGACTCTAGCATTAGAATTGACACTTGTGGTTTGGTTTCTTCATTTTATAATTTTAAAAATACCTTGCTATATAATCCAAGATTTTAAACAATAGAAAAGAGTATAGTCATTCTATTAAAAGTACATAAAATACACACACAAAAAAGTAGGTTATAAAAAGAGTTTTCCTAAGTTCTTATTGTTTTCTAGCATTATTTTCTTTCCTAGTCCTAAATTTAACAAATTAAAGCAGCCACGGAACCTAGCTGCAACGTCAACAACACTGGTTTACACTGTGAAGTTTCAGGAACTAACAGTAAAACACTAATTGTAATTTTTTTGTTTCTTAGCATTGCAACTCCTTTATATGTGATTTATATCTGTGAAAAAAGCACAATACAATAATTGCTTTGCTGATGTACTTAATTTACAGGTTGGGTGACTAGAGAAGTGTGTTTCAAAGTGTTCAGCCTTGTTAACAATAAAGTACAAGCTGGAGCATTCTCTTCAGCAGGTGAACCAAACAGATGTTGCAGTTTTGATTTCACAAACAAGGAAATGACTTTTTTCTTCCTTTTTTCCTGCCTCTGGCAGCTTGTATTGCCAACTTACATATATAAAAGAAAACCCCATCTGGCATATATTTCAGTTGAATATATGTCCATGAATAAGTAACATGATTATTACAGAAATAAACCATTTTTATTCTTCACTGAGCAAACAATTTTGACCTCAGGCCTTGGTTCTTGTGTATTTTTTATAGAAACCAGCAGAAGAGTCATTCATTCAAAATCAAAAAGGTGTTAGTTTTCCACATCAGTAAGTGTCTGGGTACATAGATCAGCAGCAGATACCTTGCTGGGTTCAGATTCACTTGTGAGGAGAATATTATTGCATAGAGACTAATAGTCTGGGAAATATAACTTGAACACCAATAACATGGAATCCTCAGAACCTCTTCTTGACCAGTTTTCTCACATGAGGACTATAGATGAGACTATGGGCACAGCCACGGCCTAAGTGTCATACATCAAACACTTTCCAGAGTAAATAGAATACTTTGTGGATGTGACTCCAACAATACAAAACTTTCTAAATGGGCAGATTCATCAAAATTTGTCTAAATAAATATTGGCCTTATTTTCATTTTGCATTTTTAAACAAACATATTATTGCTTTGCTGATGTATTTAATTTACAGGTTGGGTAAATTAAATTCTTATCCTTTTTGTTAAAGAAATATCATTACAAATAGCATCATTATGTTCAGAGTTTGATTCTATAAACATATGAGTCTTTTGTGAGAGTGATTTTAAGAAGTATTTCACTCTATGTGCCTATCTACCATGAAAGCAAGTAGCCATTTCATTCTCACCTTGACAGGTTAAAGAGTATCATACACTAGCTATTAACTTCAATTAGTAAAATTACTGTTCTATTCTTTTTCTTTATTTCTTATTCACTCATATTTAGTACTAATTGTATGCTAAGAAACAGTCATAGGCATGAGGATGGCATAAGAGTAAAGAATTTTTGAAGGGGAGACCAAATTTTTAGGACATTCTTTATCTTTAACTTGAATATCCAAGACAAGTAATACAAATAGACATAAGTCCAAATACACTGCACAAGGCCAGCATAGACCTTATTTCAATACCAGATAAGAACACATTTACTAAGGAAAAATAAAATTAAGTCCAATATCATTGATGAATATAAATGAAAAATCCTCAACAAAATACTAGCAAACTGAGTCCAATATCACACTAAAAATATTATTTACCATAATTAAGGAGGATTCATCCCTGGTATACAGGCCTAGTTTAACATTTGCAAAATAATAAACGTGATATGCCACATCAACAGAATAAAAGACAGAATCCATATGACCATATCAAATTCAACATCTTTTTATGACAAAAAGTTGAACAAATCAGTTATAAAAGAATATACATCAACATAATTAATACCATACATAACAAGTCAGTAGCTAACACCACGCTAAATGGGGAAAATTTGAAAGTTTTATCTTTAAGATCTGCAGCAGAAAAAAGGATCTTGGCTTTTACCATGGTGTTGGAAGTCTTAGCCAGAACAATCAGATAAAAGGAAGAGACAAAGGACATCCAAATTCAAAGGAAGAAGTCAAATAGTCACTGTTTGCAGATGATATGATATATATACAAAACTCCAAAGACTCTACCACAAAATTATTTCAATTAATACAACAGAATCAGTAAAATTGCAAGATAACTATATCTGAAAAAGTAATGAAGAAAGTAATCCCATTTACAGTAGTTATTAAAGTCCCTAAAAATAAACTTCACCAAAGAGATGAAAGATGTCTCAAATCAAAACTATAAAATATTGATGAAAGAAATTTAAGTTGACATAGAAAAAAAATGGGAAGATTTCTTGAATTTATAGAGTAGAAGAATCAATACTGGTAAAATGTCCATACTACACAATTACAAATTCAATACAATATCAAAAAACTAATGATATTATTCTCAGAACCAGAAAAATAATCCTAAAATTTCACACGCAGACACACACACATACACACACACACACAAATATCCCAAATAGAGCACTCTTGAACAAAAAGAACACAGAACTAGGCTTTATAATACTTGATTTCAAAATATACTTCAACACTGTACTAATAGAAACAGCACAACACTGGCATAAAAACAGACACCTAGATCAATGCAACAAAAATAGTCCAGAAGTAAATCTACAATCAATTGATTTCAACAAAGGTGCTAAGAGCATGCATTTGAGAACACTTCAGTAAAATGTGTTGGGAAAACAGCATATCCACATGCAGAAGAATCCAATGAGGTCCCCATCATGTGCTAGTTACAAAAATTGATTTAAAGAGTAGAACTGAAAACCATGACTAGAAGAAAACATAGGGGTACCAGGCATGGTGACTCATACCTGCAATCCCAGCAGCTCAAGAGCCTGAGATAGGAGGATCACAATTTCAAGATCAGCCCTAGCAACTTAACAAGGCTCTAAGCAATTTAGCAAGACCCTGTCTCAGAATAAGAAAAATAAAAAGGACTTGGGCTGTGGCTCAGTGGTTAAGCACTCCTGGGTTCAATCTCTGGTATCAAACAAAACAAAACAAATCAAAACAAAAGAAATAGTGGTAATACTATACTTCATTACGTTGAAATACATAGGAATATTTTGAACAAGACTTCAAATGCACAGAAAGCAAAATTTAAAAATATACACAATGGGATTACATCAAACCAAAGCTTATACACACCAATGAAAATTATAATCAGAGTGAAGATATAGTTTACAACAGGAGTAAGAAAATCTTTACAAATTATACTTCTTATTTCAGTCAGCTTTTTCACTGCTGTGACTAAGAGGACCCAATCAGTACAATTGTATGGGGAGGAAAATTTATAAGAGGGCTCACAGTTTCAGAGGTCTCAATCCATAGACAGCAAGCTCCATTCCCCTGGGCTGGAGGTGAGGCAGTATATGATGGCAGAAGAATGTGTTGGAAGGAAACAGGATACATGGTGATCAGCAAGCAGAAAGAGAGTCCACTCACCAGATACAAATATATGCCCAAAGCCACGCCCTAATTCCCACCTCCTTCAACCACAACTTACCACTTCATTTACCACTCAATTAATCTCTATCAAAGGATTAAATCACTGATTGAGTTTAGCCTCTTAAAACACAATCATTTCTCCTCTGAATTTCTTGCATTGTCTCACACGTGAGCTTTTAAGGGACACCTCACACCCAAACCATAACACTTCTGATAAGACTTAAATATCTAGAATCTTTTAAAATATCTTTTTTAAAAGTGGGAAAGGTCTAGGTTACATTTCTCAAAAGAAATTATACAGAGAAGCACAAAAATATAAAAATGCTCACAATCATGAAGGAAATGCAAGTCAAAACCATAATGAGATATCATCTCATCTCAGTAACAACAACAAATATCAAAGAACTAAAGACAACAAGTGCTGGCAAGAATTTGGAGAAAAGGAAATTCTTGCACTCTGTTGGCATGAATGTAATCAGTACAAATGTTATGGAAAATAGTTTCCTCAAAAAATTAATACTAGAACATATAATCCACAAACCTTAATCTTGTATACATATCCAAAGGAATTAAAATCAATGTGGAGAAGAAACACACACACTCTTACATTTATCATAGCACTATTTGCCATAGCCAAGTTAGGGAAACATCAACTGAGGAATGGATAAAGAAAATATTATATCTAGACACACCATAGAATACTATTCCGTCATAGTAGCACAGTGTGGAATACTTGACTGGCATGTGTGAAGCACTGGGTTTGGGCCTCAGCGCCACATACATACATACATAAATATTTAAAAAAAAAAAAGAAAGAATGACATCTTGTCTTTGGCAACAACACAGATAGACCTAGAGATCATTATGTTAAGTGAAATAATCCAGGTACAGAAAGACATGTACTTCATGATTTCATTCATATATGGAGTATAAATAGGTTGAACTCATAGAAGTTGTGAGTATGTAATGATTACCAGATTTGGGGAGAGTGAGGGGCAGGGAAGAATGGGGAAAATTTGATCAATAACTACTAAGTTACAGTTAGATATAAGCAAGAAGTTCTGGTGTGCTGTATTATACAGTAGGGTGACTATACATAACAACAATGTTCTATACATTTCAAAAAGAAAGATAAATTTGAAAGTTTTTATCATAAAGATATGTCAAATGTTTGAGATAGATATGTTCAAATAGATTTAGGCATCACAAATGCTTACATGTATTGAAGTATTACATTGCACCCTATCAGTATGTGTAATATTTTTCATATTGTTGTGTGACCTAAAAATTAATTTCATTTTTGAAAAAGAGTTCATATAAGACATGAGCATTTATGCATCATCATGAACCATCAGTGTAAAATGACAGTTAAATCTTTGGAATAGTACAGATTCACCCCAGGTGTTTATTTGGATCAAAAAGAGAAAAACTATTTTTTCTTCTTATTACTAAAAATTAAAGTTCAAGAATCTTAGATAAATGAACAAATGAGACAGAGAAGGAGCAGCCAGATAGCAGGAAATCCAAATGGGTGTAAAGGTAAACAAAAAGTACAGATTTCAATTAAAAAAAAAAAATCCAACTCTACCAAGTGTTGCTGATAGATAAAGTAAAATAAAGACTCAGATTTGGTCAGGACCTCAATTTGATATAAGCCACAGATGTGAGATATGAATAAAATGGTTTAAGAGGACATGAGAAAAATAAACTGAAGACAGTCTAGAGAGCTTATTAAAATGGCTTTTATTTTAATAGAAAAAATATTTTGTAGTTGAAAAATGACATGAGGTAAAAAGAGGTTTCACTTGGTTTTGTTTCTAAGATGTGAGGAAAAAAAGTCAACATATTTTGGAGTGATAAGACTGATTATGAAGAAAAGGGAGAGAGAGACAGGAAGAAAGGGCATGACTGGGGGAGCAATATTCCTGAGAAGTTGAAAGGAGATTTACAATAATTCGTTAGAACTGTCTGTCCTGAATCTGGGTCTACATAGCCAGGAAACAGAGTAGTATAATATGGTAATGGATGGGGGATCAGCCGTGGAAGCTTTCAGAAATTATCTTTAATATAGCGATCTGGAGATAATTTTTATAGTTTTCATTGCTAGAAAAAAAATTATTTGTTTAGTAGGAATAGGGGTCATCAACTGAGTAAGGATAGATAAGAAGTACAGTAGGCTTAGAGGGAGGCCTATGTACGGAAGAGCTGTTTCAGAAACTGTGATTAGCTTTGACAGCAGCATTAAGGACCATAAGAGTTTAGTAATTTAAAAATAGACATATAAAGTGAGAATAATCACTCAGTAGGTTTCCTCCTACTGGGTATATATGTAGAATATAGGCCTGAAGTAGGCAGATATTTGGTCTTTCTTTATATAGTATAGTGATGTAAAGAAAATGCAAAGGAATGAATATGTATGGAGATGTGTGTAAATGATTCATCTTGGAGGTTGTGATGAAAAAAGTGGAAGTTAAGGAAGTTAAGAGGGTTGAGGGATGATGAAGCATCAACTGAGTTGGTTAAGATCAGGGTGTAGCACGTTAAGAGTGGGATATTAAGCCGGGCGCGGGGGCACACACCTGTAATCCCAGCACTTTGGGAGGCTGAGACAGGAGAATCATGAGCTCAAAGCCAGCCTCAGCAATGGTGAGGTGCTAATCAAACTCAGTGAGACCCTGTCTCTACATAAAACACAAAATAGGGCTGGGGATGTGGCTCAGTGGTTGAGTACCCCTGAGTTCAATCCCCAGTACCCAAAAAAAAAAAAAAAAAAAAAAAAAAAAA
>PVHX01013502.1:29305-54564 GCA_004024805.1 Geosciurus inauris | reverse complement strand
TTGTGGATTTTATTTTATTTTTATTTTTTAATTTTTATTTTTTATTAATTAATTAATTAAAATGCATTTCAAGTCATAGTACATATATAGAGCTCGATTTTCCCATCTCTCTGGTTGCACACCAGATAGAGTCACACTATTTGTGTCTTCATACATGCACCTAGGGTAGTGATGACCATCTCATTCAGCCATCTTTGCTACACCCATTCCCCCTTCCTTTCCCCCACCTCCCTCCTGCCCCATCCGAAGTTCCTCCATTTCTCCTATGTTCCCCATTCCCACCCCCTCTTATGTATCAGCATCCACTAATCAGAGAGATCATTCTGCATTTGGTTTTTGGGGATTGGCTTACTTCATTTAACATAATGTTCTTCAATTCCATCCATTTACCTGCAAATGCCATAATTTTATTCTCTTTTATTGCTGAATAATATTCCATTGTGTATATGTACCACAGTTTCTTTATCCATTCATCTACTGAAGGGCATTTTAAAAGAAATTCTTATGAAAAAAAAAGGAAATAGAGATGAACGTTAAGAGACAGTACTGTAAAACTGTAACTTATAGAATGAAGTCTGTTAATAATTAGAGATTCAAATAGGCTGCATCTATCCTGGTTCATTTGCTGTTGTATAGGAAGGAGTAGCAAGAGGTGAAGGGACAGTAATTCAGGGAAAGGCAAAGCAGGGGTGGAAGTAAAATGAAACTCACTTCAAGGAATTATGAGTTTTAACATCTCAGGCAGGGGGGCAACTAGGGGTCTTACTTACCCAGGTCCACAGGCAGGTAGGTACTAATGGAAAGGAATAGGAAGAGCTCCCTGTGCTTTTACTTTGATTTGTCTTGTATATAAGATCAAGACCTCACTTACGAAGTTGCGAGATAAGATGTCCCGACAAATTAGGCCACAAAAGACAAATCTCTTTATATAGCTCTCAGTGGAATATGGATGAACAAATCTGGGCTAATGAAGCTGATTTCTTATTCACTACTTGAGCAAGGACAGGTAATATTAAAGTAAGCACAAGAAGATACATTCTTGTTTATAATATCCACCAGTCAGATCTTGGCTCCCAGTCATGGGCATGGAGATAAGAAAAGACATTGCTCATTCTCCTTGGAGTCGTAATGCAGGATCCTATCATGCACAGTAGGCTCTCTGGTCCCAATTCACTAATCCTAGCTAACACTTCTCTTGATACCTGAATTTCTTATATCGATCTAGAGTTAGAGCAATCTGGATTTTCTGTACTAGAAATTTATCATAAATAAACCTCTGCTCTGGGTCCCCCAAGTTTTTCTGGTCATCAAATCATTTCCTGTAAAGTTACAGTCTTCACTTTAGGTCCCCCAAAAAGAATTCTACCAAAATTCAAAGCTGATCTAGAGTTTTATCTCTGTCATATCTTTCTATAATAACCAAATTAATATCAAAGGAACCATATGGAGAAAGCCCTTGTTGTTAATAAGATAGTGAGGCAGGAGAGAGGAGGAATAAAGACTTCAATCCAGAAAAATTGTGTTTGGAAACAATAGAAACAATTTAATATGAAACTCTTTCCTGGCTATATGAATTAAATAGTGATCAGTCCACTGGATGAAGTCTTTTAACAGTAATAGCTGAATCTGGAATGATTAAGGCTATAAAAGAAAAAGCCTCACAAAAATCATTTTATCGTATTTGATGAGTTATGATCATAGTTAAAAGGGATAAAAAATGAGCAAGACTCAGTTTGTATCTCAAAAATGTGATTAACTCTACTCGGATTAATTCAGAAGAGAAAGTAGGTTAGTGTGATGGTTAGATTTTAGGTGTCCCCCAAAAGCTCATGTGTGAAATAATACAAGAAAGTTTAAGAGGTGAAATGATTGGATTATGAGAGTCTTCATCTAATCAATACATTAATCCCCTGATAGAGATTAACTGGGCAAGTAGGGTGTAGTTGGAAGTAGTTGGAGAAGGTAGGTCACTTAGGGCTTTTCCCTGGGGTATATATTTTGTCTCTGATGGGGAGGGGGGCTTCCTCCCCACCACTTTCTGCTTTCTGGTATGATATTCTGAGATGCTCTCCTCTGTCACATCTTTTCTTTTTCCAAGTTGTTCTGCCTCATCTTGGGCCCAGAGCAACAGCCATCTATGGATTAAGACCTCTGAAGCCATGAGCCCCAAAATAAACTTTTCCTCCTCTAAAATTGTTCTTCTTAGGTTGTTTGATCACAGCAAAGAAAAAGATAGCTAAAAGAGCTTGCTTGAGAGGATGGGAAACCTGGAAGTGTAGTACCATATGTCCTCACTGATCTGGGACAGTTCCAGTTATGCCAGTTGTTTCAGCATGGTTATTTACTTTCACCCTAAAAACCTAGTATCAGTGATAATTCTTTTGGCCATCCTAATTAGGGCACTATTAAAATAGTTGATGTCATATTATAGAGAGATGAAAGCAAAAATGAAATGATAAGGAGAGATTCAAAGAAA
Source organism: Geosciurus inauris (assembly GCA_004024805.1). Classification (NCBI taxonomy): domain Eukaryota; kingdom Metazoa; phylum Chordata; class Mammalia; order Rodentia; family Sciuridae; genus Geosciurus; species Geosciurus inauris. The sequence goes on along the minus strand of PVHX01013502.1, from coordinate 52,088 downwards.
GCTACTGAGCTGTTTGTCTTAATAGCAGTGAAATCTTTTCTTATAGATATGAATACTGACTTATTAAATTTATATGATATACAGTGGCAGAACACAGTCTAGGTTCTCCAGGAGTGTGTGTGTGTGTGTGCGCATGCATATACGTGTATACATATTACTAGTAACATGCTTCACTTATTGATATGGTGGTATGATAAATTAAAATCAAATTTGGTTTCTATCATTCATTCCTCAATGTGCCTTCTAACTGGAATAACTATGCCTTCCAAGCCTACAGAATGAAGTCTTTATTCTTAAAAAAAAAAAAAATTCAAAGGTTTCCTTAGGAAAGACGTTCCTCATTTCTTCAAATAGATTTAATACTATGTCACCTTGTGATCTCTATACTTGATATTCTTTGATCGTTAAGCTACTGACACTGTTCAGTAATTTATATCTTTCTGTATCTCTGCACCTTAATGCATATAAAGTATTTCCACAAAATAAACTGTTTTTCTCTTCATCAAAGTATTTCAAGAGCATCACAGTTGACTGACCCACACGTTCATTGAAATAAATGATAAATTCTGAATTCATCGCCTGGCATTTTCTTTTGTTTTCAATAGACAATCTTCTAAAGTCATACATCAAATCAGAATCTATCAGTCATCTATCAGAATGTGTAGACTATATTATATTAGATTCATGTACTTGTAACTATTAAGAAAAGATGATTTTTAATATTCTTTAATAATTCAATTATATATACAATTTATTTATAAAATTGTCATATTTATTTTTTATTTTTATTTTTGGTACTGGAGATTGAACTCAGGGGCATTTGACCACTGAGCCACATCCTCAGCCTTATTTTGTGTTTTATGGAAAGACAGGGTCTCACTGAGTTGCTTAGCACCTCGCCCACCGTTGCTGAGGCTGGCTTTGAACTCATGATTCTCCTGTCTCAGCCTCCCTAAGTGCTGGGATTACAGGCTTGTGCTACCGCGCCCGGCTAAATTGTCACATTTAGAACTCCATTATTTGTTCAATAAAACAACAAATGAACTCATGTATCTACTGATGCTTTGCCTAATTCAAGATGAAGAGTATAATTGCATGAATTGTCAATTAATTTTAATAAATCAAGTAATTAGCTATTCTATGGTGATGAAAATTAACATGAAATTCATACTTTTAAACTTTTATTGTATAATGCTGTATTATTAATTATAGGCTCAATGTTGCAAGACAGATTTTTGGAACTTATTTATCTTGCATAAATTAAACTTTATACCTTTAAAATAGCAATACTTATTTCCCCTTCTCTCCACATACCCACTAGCAACCACTGTTACACTTTCTTTTCAAAGACTTTGACTACTTTAGATGGCTCATAATGTGAAATCATGCAGGACAAGGCTAATTTCACTTGTCATACTGTCTTCCAGGCTCTTCCATTTTGTCATATATGGTGGGGTTTCTTTCTTTTTAAAGGTAGAATAATATTCTATTGTATTTATAAACTCTATTTTCTTTGTCCATTTATATGTAAAACATTTAAACTTTTTCCATATCTTGACTATTGTGGATAATGCTGTAACAATCATGGGAGAGCAAATATATTTTTAAAATCTTGATATCTGTTCTTTTGGATGTATACCTAGAAAGGGAATTGCTGGATAGTATGATAGCACCATTTTACTGAGGAACTTCCATAATGTTTTCCACAACGGATGTATTATTCTTCATTCCTGCCAAAAGAATTTAGGGTTCTAGTTTCTCCATGTCCTTGGACAACAGTAATTTCTTTTTCCCCGTCCATCTCCCTCCCTCTCTCTCTCTCTCTCTCTATCTCTATCTCTCCCCCCCCCCTCCTCCTTCTCCTACTTTTAAAAAATTTCTGTAGTAGTGGTAGCCATACTCACAGATGTGATGTGGTACCTCATTATGGTTTTGATTTGCATTTGCTTATTGATTAGCTGAGTACCTTTACATACAACCCTTTGTGCATCTTCTTTGGGAAAATGTCTATATATTTCCTGTGTCCATTTTTCAGTCAGGTTTCTTTATTTTCTCACATTCTGTAGATTGTGTTTTCACTCTCTTGACTATGTCCTTTGTTATGCAGATGCTTTTTAATTTGATGTAGTTCCACTTTACTGTGTTTTCTTTTGTCATTTGGGCTTTGTCATACCCCTCCAAAAACATTATTTCCAAGCTCAATGTTATGAATTTTTTTTCTTCTATGAATTTTAAAATGTCTGATCTTATATTTAAGTCTTTTATCCATTTTGACTTAATGTTTGTGTACTTTTGCCAAAAAGGTCTAATCTCATTTTTTGCATAGCTATCCGTTTTTCCTAGTACCATTTGTTGAAGTATTTGCCCTATCCCTGCTGTGAAGTGTTGGCACCCTTATCAAAGATCACTGGATCATAAATGAGTGGGTTTATTTTGTGCTTTTTATTCTGTTTATTAGTCAAAGCTTGTACATCAATACTACACTGTTTTAATTACTCTAAATATTAAATATATTTTGATATCAGGATATATAATACATCTTGCTTCATTCATCTTTCCAAAGATTGTTCTGACTACTCAAGATATTTTGTAGATTCATATGAATTTTAGAATTGTTTTTTTCTGTTTGTATAAAAATAACATTTGAGATTTTGATAGGAATTGCATTAAATCTGTAGATCACTTTGGGTCACATAATATTTTAACATTAATTCTTCTAATCAATAAATATGAATGTCTTCCCATTTATTGGTAAAATACATATTTTTATGTGATAGAGTTTTTTTTAAATCAAATTGGCTTTTATTACTGGATTCTAGGATTGAACAATATCTCATTCTATAAAATAGAATAGGTGTTTCAATGAGATAAGCAGAGAAGGTAGAAGAGGGCTTTCTTTACAGTAGTCAAGACAGAAGGGACTTCTTTAGTTCAGGTAAACTGGCCCTTTCTATGGTTGCTATGACTTCCCTGTTGATTTGTTTGTTATTCGTTCTAATTAGTTATACATGACAGTAGAATGCCTTTTGACACATCATACATAAATGGAGTATAACTCCTTATTCTTTTGGTTGTGCATGATATAGAATCACATCGGTCATGTAATCACATATGTACCCAGGGTAATAATGTCCAATTCATTCTACTGTTGTCCTACCCCAATACCCGTTCCCATCCTTTCACTCCCTTTTGCTGAATGCAAAGTACCTCTATTTGTCTCTAGCCCCCTTATTCTGAATTAGCATCTGCATATCAGATAAAACGTTCTACCTTTGGTTTTGGGGATCAGCTTATTTCATTTAGCATGATATTCTCTAGCTCCATTCATTTACCTGCAAATGCTATAACTTCATTCTTCTTTAAGGCTCAGCCATATTCCATTGTGTCTACATTCCACATTTTCATTGTCCATTCATCTGTTGAAGTGCAGCTAGGTTGCTTCCATACTTTGGCTGTTGTCAATTGAGCTGCTATAAACATTGATGTGTTCGCGTCACTGTAGTATGCTGATTTTAAGTACTTTGGGTGTAAACTGAAGAGTGGGATAGCTAGGTCAAATAGTGGTTCCCTTCCAAGTTTTCTGAGGAATTTCCATACTGCTATCCATAATAATTGCACCAATTTACAGTCCTACCAGCAATACTGGAGTGTACCTTTTCCCCCCATTATCGCATTTATTGTTGCTTGTATTCTTGATCATTGCCATTCTGACTGAAGTTAGATGAAATTTTAGAGCAGTCTCGGTTTGCATTTCTCTAATTGCTAGAGATGTTGAACATTTTTGCATGTATTTGTTGATTGATTGTATTTATTCTATTGTGAAGTCTATGTGCCTGTTTGGCTCCTTAGACCATTTATCGATTGGGTTATTTGTTTTTATGGTGTTGAGTTTTTTGACTTCTTAATATATCCTGGTGATTAATGCTCTATCTGAGGTGTATGTGGTAAAGATTTTCTCCTGTTCTGTAGGCTCTCTCTTCACATTATTGATTGTGATCTAATGAGAATTTTAGAAGCATGCTTTTGTGCAATCAACACATATGAAATCAGAATCATTGGTTAATGAAAATAATTTTACCTTAATATTTTTAAAATATTAGTAATTTTGTGATTTGTATCATACCATTTATTTTTTATTTGTTCTTTTTAGTTATACATGACAGTTGGATGTTTTTTGACATATATATATATATATATATATATATATATAGCACAACTTCCCATTCTGATTGTACATATGGAATTACATTGGTTGTGTAAGCTTGGGTGTTTTTTTTAATCATCTATCATCTTTTTCATATATACATCTCAAAGGATGCCTTATATATTATATATAATAAATTCTTTTATATGTGAACATATATTTATATACCCTGTAGGTAAATTTTTTCTTAAGCTACATAAAACTTCAAGGGGCAAAATATGACTCAGTGTTTAAAATATACCTTTAGAAATTAATGCACAAAAATATGTATCACTAAGTATTTTAAAGAAACATTTACAATAGTTTTTAAAATATTACCAAAATTTATACTTTTATTGCTAAAATAACACAAATATAAACTTTTCTAGAAATCCTAGTGCATTTTTAATTCCTTTAATACACCACTGTATACATAAGCTATCAAAGTATAAGCTCAAAATTTTCTTGCAATGATGTTTGTGAGAGTAGTATGTAAATGGTTAGTATCATAAATATATACAGTGAAGAAAATTCATTTGTTGTCAAAATGTCATCAAAATATGCCTTTGAACTTTTAATTTACACTCTCATGGACTAGGAGTAGCAAGATATTATATTCAGAACCATAATTCACTTGTAACCAACTGATACATTCTGAAGTATAAATCCCTGAAAGATTCCTCTATAATAAGAAGCCAAAGGAAAATCATCAGTTTCATTAAATAACTGGTATATTATAAAAATACCAAAGTACATTGTAACATTTCTTTAGTTGAATATGTCACATATTATTAAATAAGTTTTCTCAAGTAGTTATTCATTGTACATAATGTACAGTCTACATATTAGATATCTATACAGATGAAAGGGAGCACCATGCTTTTAGAATATTCCAAAATTATGCATATTGCATAACTTTGTCCATGCAATCAGGAAAAAATCCTGAACATGCATAAATATGACAACTCTTGTTTTTCAAACATTTTCTTTCAACTACTGTAGCGAAAAATCTTATCTTGTGTTAGGTTCATATACTCTTCTCTTAATCTTCTTTATGATTTCCACCATTGAATTTCCATGGTCAAATGTATTCCATTTTTATTTAGATAGTGGAAGATTATATACTATCTTGTACTGATGGCTCATAATCAGAGCCTACAGATTTGGATTGGAGTTTTCATTACTTATTGCCATACATTTCTACTAATGGTGTGGACCACACTGCAGTAAAACTAATATGGGGATATAAAGCATATGTATAACAACACTTACGGAAGGCACAGAAATGATAGTGGGGATGCAGTCTCCTTTAGTATACATTTTCCTGCTACAAATAGATCTAGATGACAGGTTCAATTTAAAACCAATGTTCTTCCTAAACCTTTATGACCACTTCATAGGCCAGCCATTTCAAAAGATTGACAATAAGATTTCAAAATGATCAGTACCTTGATTTTAGTAAAACAACTGTGTTGTAATTAGCTAATGGAGATATCTCAAGCTCCAGTATTTGCTTAAGATTTTGTTTCCCTAGACATGCTCTAAAGTGTAGTCTTCTAATGACAAAGCCAAGAGTCTAGAGATATGTATTGACTTTTTTAAACCATGATTCTATCTCCAAAAGAAATGGCTAAGAAATAAAATATATGACACCCAGCAAATATCTATGAAACAATTTTTTTCAAAAATCCATGGAAGAGCAATATGCTAATTATCAGACTCCATTGGCTAGCACTTCATTGAGTAGCTTGTGTGTTTGTGGGGAGGGTTTAGGATGAAAGCAGATGCTCTAACCATATTGATTCAAACAAACAACCCCCAGTTAGTGATATAAACCAGCTTATTATGCACACAGATTCTGTAGCTCAGGAATTTGAATATGGTATAACAGAATGGCTTCTCTCCACTACACGTTTGGGGCCTCTGCTAAGAGATTTTAATTAGCTGGGGATGATGTGGGTTGCAATGATCCGTACAATTTTTCACCCACCAGTTTCTTCAGTGGGTTGTGACGGCATGAAAGCTGGTCTCAACTGGGTCTGTCAATCAGCCTAACTGTATATGTTCTTTCCATGTGGCTTGGGCTTCTCACATTGTGGCTGCTTGGTTCTGAAACAGTCCTCAAAGCAACATGTTCCATGAGAACTAGGAAAGCTGCATTACTTTATGACCTGGCTTCAGTAGTCACATCATGTTGATCCCACTATCCTGAATAGGTAAAAGTGGCCATTAGTTCTCTGACATTCAAGGGAGAAACTATAACTTTTATCTCTCATTAGGAGGAGCATCTATTCATGAATCTTTTTTCTGAACTAACACAGGGTAATGAAGATGGTAGAGAAAGAAAGAGTTAGGTAAACGTACTAAAACAGATATCTGAGCAAAACTTGGTCCTCAAATTAGAAGAATCACTGAAAAGCACATAAAGGTAATTAGGTATCAGTATATATAGAGAAACTTAGTGTAACTGGGTACACTCATGAAAAGGATGTAATGCCAGATAAAATAAGAAACTAGAGTGGGTTAACAGGAGGATATATGAATTAGAATTTAATAGTAAAGCATAAGTAAAACTGTAGATGAGCATTCATTATGTTACTTATGGGGAATTGAGAATATTTTCAGAAGAACAAAAGCTGAACAGTTTTGCTAGCAGACCTGATGCAGTATAGCAGACATGATGAAATACTAAAGGAAATTCTGCAGGCTCAAATGAAGGACATCCAAGTAATGCAAACCGACATGAACAAAAACAACTATAAAAGCAATTATATAAGTAAATGTACAGTATAAAATATTTTATTATAATACTCTTTGTCCTATTAGATATAACGGAAAACTGCTTACCCAACAATAATAAAACATTGTTGATGGGCTTCTAACATATAAAGATGAATGTATATGTATAATGTAGTTTTCCTGATAATAATAGCAGAGGAGGAAAATATATTGGAAAATATATTTGTATATCCTTGAAGTTAAATATTTATTAATCCCAATTTAGTTCTATGAAGGTATAGTTTTTAAAATATAATGTGTATATTTGAGGTATATAACATGATTTAATGGGATACACATATGCATATATATGTATATTTAGAAAGAGAGAAAGAGATAAAGGTAACTATTATATTGAAGCAGATTAACATGTCATCTCACAGTCACATTTTTTGTGATAAGAGCAGCTTAAATATGCTTGTTTAACAAAACTCCCACAAAGAATAAAATTTCACTAACTATAGTATTCGTGTTATATATTAGATCTTTAAACTTCTTCAACATACGTATCTACTATTTTATGTCCTTTGACCAATGTTTTTCCATTTTCTTTCTTACCTGCCCTGTCTATGGTAAAAGCTGTTTACTCTCTCTCTGTATATTTGACCTTCCTTTTAAGAGTCATATGTAAGTAAGAACATGCTGTATTTTTCTTTCTTTGACTGGTTTATTTCACTTATATACTATTCTCCAGGTCTATCAGGATATTATACTGGCACAATTCCAGGGAAGAAATGGTGTTCTACAGTTACAAGGCCTGGAGAGTAGGGAACAGCTAAAGGAATAAAGGAAATAAAATGACAAAGGCATAAGACAATCAAACAGCAAAATGACAGAAATAAATCTGGCATTTTGAAACTTTATTAGTCATTGTCTCAACGTAAATGGATTTAACCTATAAACACAAGGCAGAAATTTTCAAAATGGCTATTTAAAAATAATCCAACTATATATTGTCTTCAAGAGACATGATTAATTCAGATATATGTAGGTTGAAAGCAAAAGTTCAGAGAATTCTGTAAGTACAAACTGTAAGCAAAAAAAAGACTCGAGTGATTCGTGTTACATTTCTTTGACCACAATGTCTGATAAGAACAATTTAGAGGAGGAAAGATTTATTTTGGCTCATAGTTTCAAAAGACATAGTTTCTGGTCCGCTGGGTCCATTGTTTAGGCCTGAGGAAAGTTATAACATCATCGAAGAAGGATGTGGCAAGAGACCCTGATTTGCTCTTGTCCTGCCAACCAGGAAGCAGAGAGAAAGAAGCGGCTAGGGAGAAGAGAAACCCTTCCAGAGCATGCCTTCAGTGACCTGCTTCTTTCCAATAAAAATGGGACCTATTGGGACCTATTTCCCCGTAGTCCATTCAGACATCAAAGTAGTAGTCCACTGATGAATTCAGAGTCCTCATGACTCAATCACTTCCCAAAAGTCCCACCTTTGAAAACATGAGATTTGAGGACATTATACAGTTCCAAACCATAATGTGGCTACACTAGTGTCAGACAATATATTGCCAGAGAAATCATTGCTAGTGTTATACCAAAACTCTTAAAGCCTAATGATTTCTGAAGTAGAAGAGTTTATTAAGCTGCTACAAATGATAGCTAGAAAAATACTACATGCTGAGACAAATTTCTGCTACTACTAGCAGGATAGTTTGATAGCATTTGGATAGATGTTCTTTTGACCTAGAGGTAAGAAAGTTTTTGTTTTTTTTTTTTTTAAATCTTGGGTGATGAAAGCATACATTGTTTGCATTGAAACTTACACTAGCTATAGATAAAACAGGTGATCTAATTAAAGTAGGGAAGATTTGAGTTAAGAGGGCAGTCCACAAGGAGAAGTAATTTTTACTTACGGATTGGTTGGAATTACCAGTATAGAATATACAAAAATGTACAAAAATGGCACAGTGGCCCTGGTGGTCAGTTATGATGAGATTTAAGTCAGAGTTTCAAAATATATCTGGCATGTGAAACAGTCTCTTGTTGGTTTCACCTGCAGCTGTTAACTAATTCAATTACTCCTCCTCCTCCTTTTACAGCCTTATAAACATCTCAGAAGTTTCCTTTTTATTACTAAACATGAAAATTGACATTTTATAATGTTAAAACTACCAATGCGTTTGGAAGAAAGCAAGAATAAATATGTATGCATCTCATAACAAAGACTTGAAATGCATGAAGAAAAACTTACGGAATTGAGAAAAATAGGAAACTAAATAATAATAGTTTGACCTTCAGTTCTTCATTTTGAATAACTAATTAAGCATCTAAGAATGAAGAGATCAAAGAAATAAAAACTTGAAAAACATCATAAACTAGCTACAGCTAGCAAAAATCTAACCCTTCACCCAGAAACAACAGAATAATCATTCTTCTCATTGCACACATGACAATCTCCACAACTGACCATAAGCAAGACTTTAAGATAATCTCTTCAAACTTAAAAAGATCAAAATGATATAACCTGTGTTGTTTAATCCAAATGGAATAAAACTAGAAATCTATAATTACAGAAAAATTGGGTTAAATCACAAATACATGAGTATCGAAAGCAAACTAATTTCACCAAGAAAATGAAAAATATAAACCTGATATTGCAGAATAGTAGAAGAAGCAATTAGACATTCTGAAAATGAAATACATTAAATCGATTGCTAATGACCCAATGGATAGAACTGTTAACCAGTTGAGCATACACATATAGTTCCTGAAATGAAGCACAGAAAGACAAAAGGATTGAGAAATATTGGAGAGAGAAAAGGCATAAAATATAGCGAGATGGTTTACCATATATTTAATTGGAGTAAGGAAGAGTGAAAGAAAATACAATAGAAAAAATATTTAAAAGAAAATTGATGCAGATTTCTTCTAATCAATAAAAGGTAGTAATCTGTAGATATAAGAAGCAAAGCAAATTCCAAAGAAGTAAATAAAAAGAAATCCACATCCAAACACATCAGTTGAAACTGAAGATGATCCAACATCAAAAGGAAACTTTAAAACAGGCTACATTTGAATTAGTAACAGTTAGCATGAGTTAGGCTCATGATTGACTTCTAACAGCAAAGTGAAAGCAAGATAGAAGTAAAATATTTTAATGTGTAGATGGAAAATAACTGCCAACCAAAAGTTCCAGTATTACTCAACCAACAAGGAGCAACTTTATAAAATCAATCAATCTGAAAAAGAAAAGGAGAAGAAATGAATGATAAATCAGGCAAGACAAATAAAAAGCATATTTTAAGAAGGTGATTTAAAATCAGATACATCACTGCTTACATTATGAATCACATAAACATAATGTTAAGCAAAAGGGAAAGCAAAAAGAAATCTTGCTGCTCTATATGATTTAGATTCAATTCAAAAAGCTGGTCACATCCAAATCATGGAGTTTAGAGACTAAGTAGTAAAATCATAACAGCAAAGAGATTATTTCCTAAAGGGAGGAAGAACCAACACAATGATGGTGTTGAATACAGAGGAAGATTCATGACTTGACAGCCATTGGAGGATGCAATGCTAATTTTAGGCCATGGTGCTGGACCACCTGTACCTGACTGGTGATACCAGTAAGCAGTCCCAGTGTTTCCTGCCATATACAGGAAAAGGATTTCACCAAAGCAAAGGTTAGAACTGGTCATCGAATATAGAAATTCAGACACACCAACAGTTTAATACATAAAAATTCACTCATCCAAAATCCAAAATTCCACATGAGCTTGGTGTGATTGTCGTCTCTTCATATTTTATTTACTTTTGCTTTTAATCTTTGGGGTGTGAATTTGAACCCAAGACCTTGTGTGTGCTAAGCACACCAACCCCTCTTGTCACTTTATATTTGAGGAAACTAGAATTATAGAGCATGTCTGATAATTCCAGTTCACTTAGCTTTCAGGAGGACAGAAATACACTAGGAATCCAGGGCTCTGTCTTTCATACCCAGCTTAATAAACTCTATTTATCAGTGGAGTTAGTTTCATTTTATTTAACTAATTTTTGTACGATAGCAAGCTAAAATCTCCCATTAGAATCATGTTTGTGTGATTGCACAAATCAAGTTTATCCATTTAAAGTGTTTGGCATTTCTATTGTGAGCCATTCCTCAGTGTCTAAATATTGTCATTAATACTGCCTTGCTTTTACCTATTTTAATACTAAAGTTTTCTAGATGATGGCACTGAGGAAATCAGAGTTCTAAATAGTGCACTTTATTATTTGTACCTATTTCCACTTAGTTTTATAGATTTTCCATGTTCTCATATTGATTATACTTCTTATATTTTAAATGACCTATTTGCAGAAAGAACATGGAGATACTTTCTCCGATAATCCCAATGACTCTGTGAATCAAAGGATGATTTGGGACTTAAACTGGGTTCATTTGAATCGTAAACCCATATCCAGTCCACTCTGTTGCCTTACCCCTATAAAATAATATTGTTAAAAACATATTTCTAACTTTCATAAACTCCTTTGGAAATCATAGTATTTATTATTATTATTATTTCTGCTATTATTATTATTTTATAGTGCCTGCAAAGACATTATAACTAAGCAATAATTCCATAAAATCTGATGCTATAAATTTGGAGGGGTGGAAACTATAAGCTAATATTTATTTTTAGTCATGATTGTGCACTTCCATTAATTTGAATTTTACAAATTCACATTTCACAATAATTCATTTAGGGCATTTGCTAAACTGTAATAAAATGGCCTGAGCTTTGACTTATCTATAATGAAGGGTTTGGGCAGGAAAATTAATACTTGCCCATAGAATATTGAAATGACTAAAAAGAATATAAGAACCATTTTCAGGTGTCCAAGCACTCTAGAAATCATTTGCATACAAACAATTGATGAGCTAATTTCAACCTATTTTTATCTATTCATTGAAGCTACTCAGTTTGAGCATACCAGTGCTTTGTTAGTCTAACTCTAATTACAGTGCATAACAGAGAGTATTGAAAGTTCATTTCATTAAAAAAAAATGTAAATTAGACTTTTCACTATGAGAAGCTAATCCAGATTGAGAATTAGATTAATGAATTTGCTATACTTATGACTAAAATTTTTATGCTTTCTGATATGTTAATAAAAGAAAAATCATGATCTAGGTTATAGTTTCTATTCTCAGGACTAATTGCATTTTTAATTAAGGATTTCTGTCTTGGTTACAACTTTAATTATCCAATGAATATATTTTTGCATTTCCCTAGTAATGCAGAAGCCTAACAAATTCTGATTTTAAAACTTTGAGCCAAGCAAAGAATACCTGTATAACCAGTAAGTCAAAATGTTTGATTAAGCATTTAAAATAATCTAATAAAAATGAGCAAATATTAGTACAAATCAAATCAAGGATTTAAAACTGTATCTATAACACATTTGATGCAGCAAATGTGTTAGAAGTCATTATCAGAGAAAGGGTCAGTGAATCAAAAATCAAGTACTTACATTTCCTTATGGCCTTCTGGAAGTAGAGTAGAGGATACATGAATTATTCAAAAGCTATCATGAAAAACTATTGTATACATGTAAGAAAAAGATTTGAGTTCAACTTTTCACAATACCTTCTAGGAATTGTATGACTGTATACATATTAACTTTGTGAGACTTTATTTTCTTCTCTGCAAAAATGTTGAATATTGTATTTGCACTTCTCAATCCTGTGAGGTTGCTAGGAAGATTAAAAAAATTCCAAGGTGTTTTGAATATGTAAATGCTCTCTAAATATTAAGTATACATTTGTTTAAAGGATAGCCTATTAGAAGTCTCATTTGACCTAGAAAAATTTTGACTTTGTTGCTTTTAAACGAGTTTAAAAACAAAACAAAATGACTTTGTTTTCCCAGAACTAGCTGAGATCTCCCTGCCTTGCACCAATGGAAAAATCTGACAGGTGTGAGATTTTGACCAAGAATGCTAGAAAAATTCATGATGGAGTGGCACAGAAAATAGAAGAGAGCCAGAGGCAAAAACATGATTGTATGAACTGCTAGACTTCAGGACCCTAAAAATATTCTGCGGAACTGAAGAGGCATTGTCACTATATAAGACTCACAAGAATAAGTATTTCCCCAACATAATAATATTAAGAATTTACACATGACATCATCTTCAAATTACCTTTGATTTTATCATTGAGCTTATAACCTCTGTTGCTTCAAGTTGATTTGTTGGCTCCTTTTTTATTCTAGTCCAAGTTGATTATCTAAGCCCTAAATAATAACAACATTGGTTTGTTCCTTTTATACTTTTGTCGGCAAGTTTCTAGGCAGTTTCACGACTAGCACTACATAAATTATTTAAAAAATTACCAGCAAAATAAAGAACATATGTGTCAGGTGTGTTGTGAGTTATTCTGACAGTCCAAGGTAACAAGCTACAAACAATTTGTACAGAAATGTTTCTGCCTGGCATCATTCTCTAAGCGCAGAGTTAAAGTTGTAAGGAAAGTTACAGGTCATGGAAACTGTTCATCTGAGAACTGAAACTGGCCACAGTAACTCAAGGTATAAATTAGATAAAGTTCCACTGAATCAGTATCTAATTACACAGGGAATGGCGAACTTATTCTTATCTTTTAGAAACTTCACTGGATTTAGGATTTTGAGAAAACTTAACCAGTGGAAACTTGGATTCCCATAAGACTTGAGTTGGAGGATAAAGATTCTAATACCAATTCCATTAGTAACTAGATATTTAATCTTGAGCAAATAAAGTTAAAAAATCAGTAGGCTTATTTTCATTATCTATAAATAGATAAGGGGGAGGTATTATCTATCAAATGGCTTTAAGATGGTCAGATCAGGTCATACATTCCCAAGTCAGTAGCTATTAAGTGCTAACTAATGTCCATTGAGTCAGAGTTTAAATATTGCATTTTATTACTTGTAGCTTTTTCTATTTAATTTTGTACATTTTCCATGTTATTACGCTGATTGTATTTCTTATTGTTTTAATGACCCATCCCCCAAAAGAGCATGGAGATAACTTCTCCAGCAATTTCGTGGACCCTTTTCTTCTTCTGCCTTTGCTTTCTTCTGTCAGTCTCTTTTCATGTCCACCTCCCATGTGAGAACACGCTGGACAGGTCTCTCATGAAATCAGCTATAGTGTTCTGACTGAGGGAGCTGTCATTTTCTTTGTCTACAACTTGTGAAACTTCGGTGATTTAAGAAAAAGCTTTCTGGCTCAGCTCTCCTGAGTTCATCAAGTACTTATCTGTTGCTCTTGTTATTTCTGTTCCTAATTGTTAATAAGGAAAAAAATCTAGGCAGTGGAAAGTGCCAAAGGTGCTACTTTACTAACGGGGGCTTCCTGTGGTCTTTGCAGACAGATTTGATTTTCTTTGCTGTATCTTCACTAGATAAGAGTTTTTAAAATTATGGTTAAACACAATGGGGATCAATATAGGGAAATGAGTGCAATTCGGAAATATTTTCTTACTCAGCCCATTCTTTTATGATTGTCTGCTTGGGTTCGGTTCATGGATTTAACACAAATTATGCTCCTTATTACAATGAATTTTAATGCCTCAATTTCTTTTTATATAAAACGAGAATGGAAATATAATCTCCTTTTAATTATAGGGTTGTAATTAGGATTAAATTAGTTTATGGTTGCAATGATTTAAAACAGTGTTGAACTTGGTAAACTTTTTAGACATTAGCCAGTATAACTGCTACTATGTCATTCATAATTTGTGTTTCTTAAAAGAAACTGCACCATTCCTTAAAGGAAACATAGTCTACTAAACTGTCTTATGTCCACTACAAGTATTCACATGAATATTTGTTTAAACACATGACACACATACCCATACACACACATACACACAAAACATATTTACAATTAAATAATCATTTGTATTCTTCCAAATATTTTGATCCATTATCTCAGTTTTCTCAATACATTGGTAATGAGCTGGAATAAAAAGCCAAGGAGTACTGGACAACATACTATGGGGACAGGCACTGCTAAGGCTGTCACAATATTGCTTTTTCAATCGTTGCAAGAAAAGCAGACTTTTGCATGATATTCTTGGACCCTTCTTATTACTGAAGTCTTTCTACATATGGGCTGTCCCATAGTCCTTGTTATTAAAGGGAAGAAACAGAAAATACAGGAAATCTATTTTTAAATATTATTTATAAAATATTTAAAGTTGTGTATTTTTGCATATTTTTAGCTAAAACAGTAGGTTATATTATTAATTCTGAAAACCTTATTGGGCATTTTATGTATATACTAGGAAATGTTTAGAGGATTCAAAAAAAAAAAGTCAATATGTTCCTTGATTTCCAGTAGCTGTACTCTGTCCTGAAAGCATTATAAAAAAAAAAAAAAGAAGGATATGACACTATGCAAACAGATTCACTAGAGGTCTATTCAATGTGCTCTAAAGATCAGAAGGAGTGGTTTTCTTTACTTATGGAGTGGAAAAATCTTACAAAAAGACTAAATTTCAAGAAAAATAAAACTTTTCCAGGGACATGGGATCAGGAAGTATCTTTTGATGCAGATGAAATCATAGCACCGGTCAATTCAGAGAAGCACCAGAAATCATGAGTACCTTAAGCATGCCAAATGATTCCTTGTGATTGGAGCTAGGTTGGCATGGATGGGAGATAGGATGGAAAGAAAGAATGCAAGATAAGTCAAGAGAGGATGAGAGCAGTAGTGGGCCATGCTTTTGTAGCAGAGAATAGACTATTAATATCAAAGGAAAAAAGATGTTTGTGGATCCTTCTTTATTTGAACATAATCTCTTATTCTTATTTCTCAGTTGTTTACTCATGGCAAATTTGTTTCCTGAGCACTATATTGGCATATGTAGGAAGTGATTTCAAATATGTAATTTAGCAAAACAAAAATATTAAAACCCGGTTAGTTTCTCTTTCATTCTGCATGTCAGCATTCTGAACCTAATTTAGTTTATATAGCAAGTTTTTTCTTCATTCCAAGAGTTGCTGGAAATTATTCTTTGAAAAGCACAAAGATATGCCCCCATGTTGAAAGGAAATTTTTTTCTGAGGGAATTGAGACCCATTGAAAAGAAACTGAAAATGACATTTGTCCCATTGTTCTATGTAAATTCCAAGAAGTGATCTACTCTCTTGTACTCTGTGCAGTATTATCAGAGTATTTACTGGTAGAGCCATTGGAAATGATGATGCTACATACAGAGAACTTACCAGAGCTATAGCTTTAGTTCTTTATTCTGTTCATCTGGTATCCATGTAGAAAACAGTCTTCTAGCCCCGATATATATGTGAAAAATAGTCACAAATGTTTCATTCCTATTGCCAAAAGTGTATTGTAAATCCTTTTTGGCTACCACATTAGGGCCAATAATAACCACAAAGTTTAAAACTTTAGTATCATTTGTTAGTAACTACAGCATGAATTTAGTCAGTCAAGTAAGTTTGTTTTTAGTCATTAAAAGACTTTCACAAAATTGAACACATTTCTTTCCAAACCAGGTTGCATTTTTGTGCAAAATTCCTTTGAGCTACAATTTTCTTTTGTGCAATACTAGAACCAGATTCCTATTATTTAAAAATTACACTTGTTTAGACTTTAAAATGAGGAATAATACCAAAACCATGAAGGGTAAAAGAAGTCTTATCTGACCTAGAAAGTGGAAGGACAGCCTACCTGCAGTTTCTTTTTAAAAAGAATACTCATTGAAAATATTATATTAGTGCATTTTAGTCATACGTAATATTGAGGTTCATTCTGACATAATTATATAGCATGGAATGTAATTTGTTCCAATTAAGTTTCCAATGTATCCCCTTTACTTTTTTTTTCTTTTGTAGTGCTGGGGATTAGAACCCAGGGCCTTGTACATGCAAGGCAAGCACTCTACCAACTAAGCTATATCCCCATCCCCATCTACTCTACTTCTCTTTCTCCTTCTCCCTGTTCCTTTTCCTCTATTCTACTGATCTTTCTGCTATTTATTTACACTTTTTTTGTAATACATTATGGTTATAATAAAGGTGAAATTCACTGTGATATATTCATATATGCCACAGTAAACCTTTGGTCAGATTCATTCCACTATTCCTCTCATTTCCTGTCTCTCTTCCCAACCTCCTCCCTCTTCCCTTCAATCCGCTTCCTCTACTCCACTCATTTCTCTTGTTTTCAGAGGATCCCCTCCCCAGCCTTTTATCATTTTTAAATTTTTTTCCCTTATTTTCATCTAGCCTCCACATATGAGAAAACATTTGACCCTAACAGTCTGGATGAAGCTTATTTCACTTACCATGATGTCTTCCAGTTCTATCCATTTACTATCAAATGCCATAATTTCATTCTTTTTTATGGCTGAGTAAAATCTCATTGTATGTATATACTACATATTCTTTATCTTCATCATAGCATTGGGCACCTTGGTTTGTTTCACAGCTTGGATGTTGTGAATTGCACTGCTATAAACATTGATGTGGCTACATTAATATAGTATACAGATTTTGGAACTGTGGATATATTCCAAAGAGTGTGATAATTGGATTATATGGTTATTCCATTCCTAAATGTTTGAGGAATTTCTATACTGCTTCCAGAATGGTTGTATTAATTTGCAATCCCACCAACAATGTAGGAGTGTAGCTTTACCCACCCACATCCTTGCCAACATTTATTATTATTGGTATTCTTGATAATTGCCATTCTGACTGAAGTGAAATGAAATCTCCATTTCCCTGATTGCTAGAGATGTTGAACATTTTTTATTTTTTTATTTGCCATTTGTCTTTCTTCTTTTGGGAAGTGTCTATTTTTTTCATTTTTCTCATTTATTAATTGGGTTATTTATTATTTTGATATTAAGGGTTTTTTTAAAAAATATCAATTTAGTTGTAGATGGACACAATACCTTTATTTATTTATTTCTTTTTATGTAGTGCTGAGGATTGAACCCAGTGCCTCACATGTGCTAGGCAAGCTTTCTACCACTGAGCTACAACCCTGGCCCCTGATATTAAGATTTTTTGAGTTCTTTATATATCCTGGATATAAATCCCCTGAAGTGCAAGTGGCAAATATCTTTTCTCATTCTGTGTGCTCTTAATATTTCCTTTGCTAAGAAGAAGGTTTTTAATTTGATCCTGTACCACTTATTGTTTCTTGGTTTTATTTCTTATACTTTAGGCATCTTGTTAAAGAGGTTGATGCCTGTGCCAATGTGTTGGAATGTTGAGTCTACATTTTCTTCTAGTGATTACAGAGTTTCTGGTCTACTTCCTAGATCACTGTTCCACTTTGAGTTGATTTTTGTGCAGGATAAGAAAAATTCATTCATTTATGTACAGATTTCCAGTTTTCCCATCATCATTTGCTAAAAAGGCTTTTTTTCCAAAACCTTGGTCTAACATCAGATGACTGATCCATGTGGTTTGTCTCTGTGTCTTTCATTTTATTGCATTGATCTTCAGGTCTGTTTTGGTGCCAGTGCCATGCTAGTTTTTATACTGAAGCTCAGTAATATAATTTGAGGTCTGGTAGTGTGATGCCTCCAACATCACTCTTTTTGTTCAGGATTGGTTTGATTATTTTGGGTCTCTTATTCTTCCAAATAAATTTTATAACTACTTTTTCTAATTTTGTGTAGAATGTCATTAATATTTTTATGGGAATTCTATCAAATCTTAATAAAGTTTTTGACACCATGGCCATTTTGACAACATTAATTCTGTATATTCAAGAACATGTAAGGTCTTTCCCATCTTCTTAGATCATCTTCAGTTTCTTTCTGCAGCATTTTATAGTTTTCATCATAGAGTTGCTTCCTCTCCTTGGCTAGATTTTTTTTCCCTAAGTATTTTGTTTATTTATATTTGTATGTTCTTGTAAAAGGTATAGTTTTCCTAATTTATTTTTCAGCAGATTCATTATTAGAGAATAGATAAGTGATTGATTTATAAATGTTGATCTTATATCTTGCTACTTTGCTAAATTTATTTATGAACTCTAAAAGTCTTCTGGTGAAGGTTTTGGTCTTTTAAATATCAGATCATATTGTCAGCAAACAGAGGTAATTTGACTTCCATTTTCCTATTTGTATCCCTTCAATGCCTTCTTTTGCCTGATTGTTCTGGATAGAATTTCAAGGACTCTGTTGAAAAGCAGTTGTGAGAGTGTACATCATTTTCTTGCTCCTATGTTTAGAGGAAGCATTTTCAGTTTTTCTCTGTTCAGTATGATGTTGACCTTGGGTTTGTCATACATAGACTTTATAATCTTGAGGTAAGTTCCTTTTAACCCAAGTCTTTCTAGTGTTTTAAATATAAATGAGTACTGGATTTTGTCAAGTGTTTTTTCTGCATCTATTAAGATAATTATTTGATTCTTGTCCTTTATTTATGTAGTGAATCACCTTTATAGATTTCCATATGTTAATGAGCTTTGCATGCCTGTGATGATATCCTCTTGATCATGATGCACTCTCTTCATAATGACTTTGAACACCTGAAACCTCTTGATTTGGAATTGTTTTATAGTGAATTAGGGACTTAATACCTTTTTATTAGATCATAGGTTATCTTTTAAAAGTTAACATAGATTGCAGATTTAAGAATAATCATTTGATAATTTTCAAATTAATACAATATAATGAGAAAAATTCTGAGAAATCTATTTTTTGATATTGAAGATTTATTTCAGATAGTATCTTTTTATAAATATATGGAGTGATTCAATACTAAATGTATTAAATTGTGCTTTTCTTCTTTTGTGTTCACCCCCGCCCCTTGATATTAGTGTAAAGACCAGATGACCAAAAGGAGGCGAAATAAACCACTGGGCAAGGCTTTATTGGAAATACATGCTCTCAGGCTGAACTCTCCTGTCTATCAGAATGTCTATGGGAGAATGGCGCCCGCATAAGAGTGTACAGACAATTTCAAAAGGCCCGGTCAGGAAGGGGAGGGCTTAGGGAAGGAAGAGAAGGCCAGAGTCCTTCCTGGATATGTCAGGAAAAATCTGCTGATTGACAGGAGGCACCTCTATAGGTGATGTCAGCATCTGGCTGGCTGCTTTTAGGTGGACACACTAACCCTTAACCGACCTAACAATTAGGTCATGATTCAAAAATACTTTTAAAAATGTGAAAAAACTCAATGTGGAATTTTTTATTTTGGCCTATTCTACAAAATAAAGGAGGTCTTTCTAGTACCTAGAAGTTTAGTGTCTCCCTATCTGTTGACGTTTATTTTAAAAGTTGGTTCTCAGGCACATTGATTGGTCTTATCCTATGCCTGTAATATCTGGGATGTACACTAGCTAATATGATTTAGTAAGTGCTTGTAGACATAATTTGAGAACTAGAAAAATCTTAAATTATCTCAGAGGGAATTTTCTTCTGTCTCTACAGCCATGTAAAGGCACCGGTAATTTAAATCACTCTAAAACAATTTTAAATGTTCAAATTTCCTGGGCCACCAAAATGACTTGAAGCTAGCGTCCAGTGTCTGCAAGGGCTGGTTTGATTTCCATGTAATGTTACTGCTAGAGATCAGCCATTCAGAGCAAGGAACCATGTAGTTAACTACAAGTTGAGGATTATTTCCCAGATTCATAACCTTTGATTTATACTGAACTCCCACATTAGTTTGTCCTCTCAAGGCTCTCTACATTGTGTACAACCAGAGAAATGAAAAACTGTGCTGCATTAGTGTACAATGAATGAAAATGCATTCTGCTGTCATATATACCTAATTAGAATGAATAAATGAATTTTAAAGAAAATACATGCTTACCAAAGACAACTTACAAAAAAAAATGCTCCTCAGCTTCTTTGCTGTTTGTGTTTTTGTTTTTGATTTTTAATACAGGGAAATGGACTCAGGGACACAACCACTGAGCCACATCTCAAGCCTATTTTGTGTTTTACTTAGAGACAGGATCTCACTGAGTTGCTTAGTGTCTCACTTTTGCTAAAGCTGCCTTTGAACTCGTGATCCTCCTGCCTCAGCCTCCTGAGTGGTTGGGATTACAGGCTTCTCCTCAGCTTCTTCATCTAAAGCAAAAGTAACTTATTTATATGTTAGTTTATTTACTGATTGATTCATTCATTTGTTCATTTATTTTCAGTGTTGTAGATCAAACCCAGGGTCTCACTTATGTGAGCCAAGTGAATTACCACTGAGCTATACCTTAAGCCTAGAAAACTAAATTTAAAAGCTGACCTTACCTCTCTAATTTTTAAAATTTCTTTTATTTTGGCATCTGTGTATGTGTGCATGCACATTTATATACATATACATCTATATATGTGTAATTGTTTTTATGTATCTCACAGATATATAATTTTTATACAAAAGTATGTATATAATATGTCATTATCTACTCACACATGTTAAGAACATTTTGAATTTTCTATTGGTGGGGGAGTAAGTGATCTGATTTAATTGGACAGTCATTAATGACTGCCTTTAATTATATTTTAAGGGCACTTTCTAATAATACTAAAAAGAAAGCAGCAGAGCAAAGTTCTAGAACATTTTTTTCCACTAGTAAACCTCTTCTAATATTTGTAATTTTACTGTAACTGACTTGCTGTTATAAATGCTTTACGATTATAATCACTGTCACAATTAACAAGAACTTACTTTTGGAGAATAATTGTTACATCAATCTACCAGTGTCATCATAAAGATTTTCAGGTTGTGGAAATAGTACAGAAATTATTCAGTGCCTAAGTGAATAAAAATATTACCTCTGGCATGAGAACATGACTTACTGAAGGGACCTTGAGCCTTTGGATTCTAACTTTTCTCAAAGGGAAAAAAATAAAAGACAAGATAAAGTATTTTGAAAATACAACAAAGTTTTAAACAAAGAGAATGCAAATTTAAGACTTGTTAAGAGCTTTCTATGCTTCACACTTCTGACAGGCATTTGGTATGTAAAGCAAGTCTTAGAAAATAATTTTCAGTTCAAACAGCAAAAGATTTTATAAAGTTCTTAAAATCATAAGGTTAAATACAGACTAATCAGCGCAGATATATAAGGATAAATAGGGCATAGTCATAAAAACAAATGTTTGTTGCTAATTTACCAAGAAATAGAAATAACATGTCATTTCATTTACCCTTCCTTAATGCACAAAGGAAATAAGCAACAAGAATTAGATTCATAACACAAAACATGAACATCGTTCATTGATTATTTTAAGGTGGTCATAAAATAGTACTTTCATTTGATAATACATTTTATAATACTTTAAAAAACATAATAAAACTTGAATTACTTTAAACCATTACCAAATATGTATATTCATACTGGTCTTCTGAAATATGCAGAACTAGTATATGATATGCAAATAAAAAGTAATACATTATAGTTAACTTGTAATTCTTCCATCATATAATTCAAATCTCTGTTCTTGTTTTTATCTTACTATGAACACTAACTTCATTACTGTTTTCCTTTTAGGTTTAAGGTATTTTCATGAGGAAATAATGTTTAAAATTTACAAATCACTTTATAATAAACAATCTAAAATAATTTTAAAATCAATAAATATAAGCATTTTTGTCATCAACACCCATCTCATTTCCAAATATCTTTTCCTGAATTAGCTTGAGATTTCTGTGTATGTCATCATTTCATCAGAAATGTTTTTGAATATTTTCCTGTATATACATATACCTAAAACAATACATATTATAGTTTTCTAGTTTTTTTCAAAATATGTAAGTAAAATATTGATATAATGTGGCAAAAGTCATATTTCAACTTCATTATTTTCACCTCTAAAAGATAAAATTTGAAGATAAAATCATGTGAATGTATATT
>PVHX01013502.1:24305-26805 GCA_004024805.1 Geosciurus inauris | reverse complement strand
ATGACATTGCTGATCACCATTTTTCAACTGCTAAAGTGCTCATTTTGATCTTGTTTATCTTCAAGAAAATCCAATGATGCAAACAGTAATCATACCACTTCTTATTTCACTATAGAATCTCTTAAAAGATAATCTTTCTGTAGAAGATCTATTATAAGTTGATACATAAACTTTTAAAAGTTCTAACTTGGCATGGTGGTATACTCCTGTAATCGCAGTAGCTTGGGAGTCCCAGGCAGCAGGATCCTAAGTTCTAAGCCAACCTCAGTAAAAGCAAGGGGCTACGCAACTCAGTGAGACCTATCTCTAAACAAAATATAAAATAGGGCTGGGGATGTGGCTCAGTGGTCGAGTGCCCCTGAGTTCATTCCCTGGTAACCACCCCCCCAAAAAAATGTTCTAACTTGGTGGTATGAAGAAAATATTTTAATTTTATTTTGAATTTCTTAATTCCAAGAGAATCTTAACTTATCTTTGTCAGGAGATTGAGCACTTGCTCAAAACATTTTAAATCTGAGAAATGATAGTAATCAATTTCAACACCTTCTTCAAAAGAGTCAAAAAATCTATTCACAAACTTTTCTCACTTCAGAAGCCGTTCTTCCTTTTGTAACATATTCCACAATAGTTAATATTATTTAGCCCAAATGAACTGACCCTCAAATTTTTTTCAAAGGATAGACAAAATGGCAGATGTTCTCCCATAGCACATGAGATTTGCAATGTGAGATTCTTCCAATTCTATATGTGGAAGTAAGTGCAGAAGGCATGAGTGGAACAAGAAACCCAGGCAGGAAATAGCAACACAATTTAGGACTCCCTAGAAGGTCAAAGTGATTACAAAAAAAAAATTGATAAATATATTAAGTGACTCCAAGGAATTATCATTCTCCCCTTTTTCGATATTTGCAGTTTTATGCTTAAAAAAATATCTTTCAAAGACATTTTGAAAAATTCAATTACAATTTTGTATCATGTTCTTTATCCTGGGGAAGATTCGATCAATTATTTATTCATGATAACCTGCCTTTTACCTTCTATAATCTGCAAGGCATTCCCTTCTGTAAAGGAGTAAAGGAACTTTTAAAATGTTGGAAAGAGAGCTCATTCTTAAATGTAGTATACACTTCAGCACTTATCTGTAATCTTGAAACAAAATGGAAATTTCTTGCGACAGACAAATCTTACACCTACCAGAAAGATATGAGTAGGTAAAGGCTTCAATTATTGGAGTTTCAAGATGAATGAGAACTGTAACAGCTCTTGAGTGGCCTAGAGGTAGATGATAATATTTCAATCACGAGGATATCAATGGGGAAAAAAAAGAGGAAGGAAATATGAGAAGTGTTAAAAGACTGCTTCAGGTAGCATATATTGCTTACCATGGAAATGAAATATGAAAAAATAAAACAGAAAACTCTAGGCCATGAACTTGTCACACGCATGCGCTCACGCGCTCGCGCGCACACACACACACACACACAAACACAAGTAGAGAAGACATTCACTTTCTAACAGAGTAGAAATAAGGAGTGCAGAGAAGAGAAATTTTACAAAAAGACATTTCGCAATAAGAGCTATTGTGCTTTTGCTAGATATCAGATATAATAGATTAGGGAAAAAGCATTAAAACAGTGAGTCTATTAGTATATATATGAATCAAACATTTTAATAAAAATGTCCATATATTTTTATAACTTTTAAATTAATCTAAAATCTTAAGTTTATAATAAAAAATACTCATACATCAGATTTAAGGCTTACAATTGGGACTGCACTGAGACTATACATTGACATTTCCTTTCTTCCAATATGTCACATAGAAATGATGTTACTTATGTACAAAAGAGAACAAATGTACAACAGAACTTATAACAGAAAGGAAATGAAATTGTTTGGCACCATCAGTAGATGTATTTCTTAAGAACAGTGTAGAAACAATAAAGAAAGGGCTAAACCAACATAGAGAATATCGCAGTTCAAGTAGGCATAAAGAAGAGAGATCCCAAAGTCGGTTCATTCTTTTTGGAAATGCCTGAGAATGATCAGGGACTAAACTGAATATTAGCGATGAGCAAAAGTTAAGTTGTAGTTTCATAGCACTTTAAATCATTTGAGAACTGTGTATGGAAGGCAGATCCAGATTACTGTCTCCCATTCCTGTGCACATAGAGAAATTTTAAGTATTTCATAGAAAAATAGGTCTAAAACTGGTATCTTCTCTGAGAAATTGAATCTCTCCCAAGGAAATGGAAAATATACTTTGGAAATTAAAAAAAATTATTTTCTAGAAATAGAATAAAAATAATGCCTGAGACTCTAAATTGCAAATAAACTTCCAGAATGTAGAGAAGAGATGGAAACAACTAAAGAAGAATCAAATGACATAGGGAATCAATTCAGATTACCCTGCATCCAAATAACAGATATTCTATAAAAAGATAGCAATTGAAATGAAACTTACAAATCATGTTAGAACATTGCAAAGGAGGTTGCTATT
>PVHX01013502.1:0-24205 GCA_004024805.1 Geosciurus inauris | reverse complement strand
ATACTCCTTTCCCTCCCTGAAACCTAGCTGACCAGGCCCAGTCCTTGACCAAAATGTGGGGCTAAGGCTGAGTTGTGCAACCTTGCTGCTGAGACTATGTTAGTGCTAACTTTTTATACCTTCCCCTGATCTTTTTGTCTTACTCCTATCCTTCAGAGAATAGCCCTTAAGGTTTCTTGATCAAGAATGTCCATCTGAGGCTGCTCCTAAGACATGCAACTTAAGACTGGTCCAATAATAAAGAGTATTAAGATAATAGATAGTGTTAAACATTTATTTATATGTATAATTAACTATTTTCTTATTATATATCACTAATTTCACTTTCCTAAAGCCATGCAGATACATATAGGATAATAAAATGTTATTGTTTTTAAATACTCTTATCACAGGTTGTCTAAATATTTGAGTAGATAGATTAATTAATTAGTTTTATTTAATCATTCCACCTTATATTAAAATATAATAACATAACTTTGATGCCATAGTATATACAGGTGTAATATGTCAAAATATATAAAATAAATAAAATTAAAATTAAAAAATAAAAACTAATTTCTAGAGATCAAAAATTCCTAGGAGTAAGACTCAGTTTTCTGACTACCCTATTTAATTGTACATTATCACAACATGTATATTATTAAACATTCCAAATTTTTATTGGTACATGTAATTATACACTACAGTGGGATGTAATTGATTTAATATTTGTACATGCATATAATATGACAATATAATTTGGGCAATTTCATTCCCTAGTATATCCTCTACAATTCTCTGTCTTGAAATATATCCACATGCTACTATTTCTACATGCAATGTTTTTACATTTTTAAGCAAGAGACACTTTTCTTATTGTCAGAATTATGCATTTTAGGTATGCATTTATTTATATTCATCTGTTTAATCTTATGAAGAAAAATGAATCTCTTTTTTCACCTCATGGTTTTCAGAAAATCTTGCATTTATTCATTTAGATAATGAGTATTCTTAAACTTTTATTTCAGTAAATAGAAACAATTAATGGCAATAAAAATACTTGCATACATTTCTATTAAGTATGTAATGAAATAATTTGTTAAAATATATTATATATATGCATATATTTAAACATATACACACATATTAGTTAATCACCTGGGAAAAGTTAAGGCAAATGTATTAGCCAAGACAGAAGTAAATTTTGTTTGGTATATGACATATAATCATGCCTGCAGTTGGTTGCTCAAACATAATGCCACTTGAGAAAGCCTTTTCCAATGAGTAGAGGATGATTGTGGTGTTCTAATGTAATAGGCCTCAGATTATAAGGACTATGGGGAAAATAAGTCTTTTGTGGTAGAATCTCAAGATAACATAAAATTCTATGATAATCTCTTTTTGCTTTTTTAAAGAAGTCTCTTGAGTTACACTGTATTTTCAGAAGGACATAGTTAAAGAAAAAAGAAGTTCAAAAACCTAGTATCCTGACCTAGTTTTCTTGTTATCTCTTTCTAAGTTCTTAGACAAGTCAATGTGTCAAAAGACCAGGACCCATAGACTGGTACCCAGGAGATATAACGTGTATTAATTAGAAATGTATTAGAATTTCTAAAGTACGTCAAACCAGCCACATAGCTTACATAGGAAAATATCATGATTCTATCTATTCTACATCAAGAAAAGTACCATAATTGTCATCAAGAAAAGTAAGGATTACAAAAATGCCAGTGATATTAGGAGTCATTCCAACTCATCCATGCATTTTAGCTGTTCTGCTACCATACCCCTCAGTCAGAAGAAAGTCTCAGAATTTATGGCCATGGCCACCTCTGTATTTCAAAGGAAACTTGAAATCTTACAGTGTAAGATCTTTCAGCTCTCAAGAGATAAGCAGTCATATATTATCTTTTAAATTTATTATCAAATCTACTTTTCAATTATTTTCAGTTCTTTGCAAAATATGTTCTAATCATATTTTTCCTCCATATAGTTTCTTGACTATTTCTTTCATATATTCTCATTGGCTATGGTATCTCTGAAAATTCTTATCAAAAACATAGAAACATCCTCTATAAAGAGATTTGAGTATAAATTTAGTAAATTAAATATTGAAAAGCTACACCCTCAGAGGTCTTTTAAAACAAACAGGTAGGTCCTAGATGTGAGAAATGAATAAATTAATTCTTAGAATAAATTTGATTCAAGCAATAATAGCAGGCAAAAAAGTTGTGTAAGTCTATTTTGAGGCTTTGAGTTCAGTAAATTTCCCCACCAGAGACTCTGCTATAAGTATATTCCAATGGCATTAGTTCATGAGTGGAAAAAAACAGTTTAGATCACAAATATACAAAAAAGAAGAATTCTTGCCCACTAAAACCATTTAAACTGACAAGGAGATATTCACATCTTCATTGGTTTGACAGCAATAAAGTGGTGATGTTTATTACTCTCTAAGCCCAACATGTCCCACATTATTTTAGCTTGTTCTCACATTGAGGTTATTGCCTTAAGTGGTGCATTAATTCTGTCAGACTACTTCAACATAAATCAGTACAATATGCAATTATCTGCAAAAGGAAGAATGCTTTTTAAGACCCTTAACTTCTATGAATGGGCAACTTAAGTACTAAGAGAACCCTTACCTCATTGCTTTCAAAGAATATTGTTTATCATGAATTTAAATATCCTGAGTTAGTCATTCTTGCCTGTTTATATAAAGTCTAGAATTTACATAAAGTGACTGTGACTTTTTTGGTGATGACTTGAAACAACCATCGATTTGGAGGTCCATGTTATTTTGATACATACAGTGTGTTCTCCAAAATGACAGCCATGCCAACATGCCCTCTGCTTATAATATTTTGATCTCAGCCTGCTGGAGTAGAAGACTACATTTTATTTTAAATTCTACTCCCCACTCTGAAGGACCCCAAAATAAATATTGATTATGTCATATAAAATGTATTTTAAATCTATTCTTGAACATGCCTTCACCCAGTTGTTTTTGCACAACATAGTAAACATTGTGATTTTTAAGGAATCTACTATAGTGCCTTCTGTAGGCTAGGTACATTACATCCCTCATTCATTTAAACATTAGCAATAAACATTAAGTTTTACCCCTCCATATATTATTTTTAGTATTAGGTATCTTGCCTAGGTTTTTTCATCTAAGTTTTTCGTAAAAATGTTCACAAATTAAAATTCTGTACTTCTGTGTTGCACAGCAGTGTGCTATGTTCCTTGCCTTCATGGAAGTATATAACTTGAAATACTTCTGTGTGCTCTGAGGTTTTTGGTAGAGCAAGGACACAGTATATTTCATCACTTCTCCTTTTCCCCAAATTAGTGGTTAATATTTTCTTCATTGTGTATAAATAGAACAAACCTATGTTTTCCTGGCAATGAATTATTTAAGGCTTTCTTATGGCTTAGACACGAGGTGTCCTCAAAAGCCCCTGTGTTAATGCAGGAGTATTCAGAGGTGAAATGATTAGGTTATGAGAGTTGTAATCTGATCAGTCCATTCTAGTTTGAATGACAAATTCAAACTGTCATTCTCTGCACTAAGAAATTTTCTCACTTCTGTAACAAATGAAATATAGCAGATTATGAAGTACCATTCTCCATTTGCATGTGACCATAGGACATCTCCAAGTAGGTATCTTGCTAGCATCTCAAACCAGAGTCCAACATGATATCTTCTCTTTCAAACATTCTCTCTCTGTTAAATGTGGAGGTCATAGTGACAATACAGACTGAAAGCCAATACTTATTGTGTTTTATTAGTAGTTAGGCCACAGCAATTAGGGAATACTCTAAATATCATATTTAATGATATATTCCATTAATGAAAGCATTACAGCATTTTGAAGCATAAGTTTCAAAACATTTTAATTTTCTTTTATTTATCCACTTCAAATATGTTTATAATTCTTCCAATATTCTTGGAATATTGATTCAAGATTCTAATATTTTTTTCTTCATTTTCACTATTTTTCTCCCAATAACTGGACAACAGATTCTTAATGAGTGTACTTATCTCCCTTCCTTTTCTCCTTTTTTAAAGTTGATTTTTAAAAAGTTTCAACTTTTTTAAAGTTGATTTTGTGAAGAAATATTTTGTGAGAACTATTTCATGATTGTGCATTGATTTCTCAAAAAATAGCATCTAATATTTTTACCTTAGCCTTCAATTTTTGTAATCTACACTCTAATCATATTTTCAAGATTATTCCTCATTTTATTCTTTAGGTTACCTTTTCATCTCTTTACCTTAAGATAGCCACCCTCTTTACAATACCTCCTTTACCTTTCTCCTCTTCTACCCATGCCTTTGTATATAGTATTCCTCTACTATTTTTCCTAAACACCCACTTATTAAAGTCCTACCTAACCTGAACAAAAAGTTCAATTGTCATTGAACTAGTGGCATTATTTTCTGTTCCCTCTGCTCGTAGTAGTACACTCTTCTGTGAATTTCCATGGTCCCTATGTGTATATCTTTTGTAGCAATTATTATCTCTTCAATCACAGTGCCCTTTTTATATTCTAGCTGTAGCATAGATCTATAACATAATTTAGGAGATCTTCCACTAAACTTTCAAACACAAGTTCCTAACCTGAGCCATTTAGTTAAATTCACAATTCCCACCACAGTGACTAAATAAACACTCAAATAATACTGACTAATAAGTATCAACTTAATATACCAGTGAATGGCATAGTTATTATATTGATTTCTTTCAACTCAAGATACCTAGTCTTATTAGAACTCTTGTAAAGAAATAATTTAACACAATGTTCTATGGGTTAGATTAACACAATGTTCTATGGGTTATTTCATACTTTAAACACTTTTCAGATATTATGATTTTAGAATGCTTTACCCATCTATTTCAGTATCATTCATGTTTTATATACCAGTAAATTTCAAATTTATGTTTCCTATTGTATTTTTTCCTTAAATACTCTGAATATATTTAAAGCAGTCATCCTAGATTCACCCACTGATGGACCTAATAAGTTTTCCTTGACTATTGACAAACATTCTTACTCTCTGGTAATACCTGTTTGATTAGTGATATCACCATGAAGTTAATCTACCAAATCAGACACCTAAGAATCCTCTGTGTCTCCTTCTTCATCACCTGTTCACTAAATAGTTCACCTAGGTCTGTGAAATCCTTCTCACCTAATATGAGCATCTTGTTTGCACAGTAGAGGTCTATGTTTCATATCAATTACCATGAGATAAATTATTATCACCCAAGTAGAATTCAAAGCCTGTATTGTCTGTTCCTAATCTCCTATTGCCCTCGCTTTTTAAATTTTTTTATTAGTTAGTCTTAATTACACATGACAATAGAATTCATGTTTATATAATAGTACAAACATGGGCCCATTTTTTACCATCATGACCTTTGATTATAATTTTCTATTCACATTTAAATGATAATATAGCACAGTCACATTTTAGTGTTGTTTTTGTGTTGTTGGATATCTCTTTGTGCTTGAATTGCCTTTTCCATTCCTTGTCATCTATCCCTGTGGTGACATTTCTCATCCAATAATACTATTTCTTTTCTCTTTAGGTAGGTAACTGTTATTTGTTATATGTCTATTGCCTAATATGGTACCTGAACCTTGATAAATCTTCAACAAATATTTATCAGATAGATAAAAGAAGATTATTTTGAAAAACTTCCTGTGGATTTTTGTGTGAAACACTACAATACAAAATATAAGTTATGTGGCTTTCCTTTTCTTAGTTTCAAAATATGTGATTTTAAATTATTCAAAAGAAGAATGCCAATCTTAAGACTGTGCATATGAATGCATTTTCATGTAGCAAAATTTCACAACTTCAGTCATTGAGTAAGCCAATAAATAACTGGCTATGAGTGTAATATTTAATTCTGAGAATTTAAAAAGAAATTAAGCTGTATTACATCCAACTGCATATATTAAATTAGGCTAAGGCTAGAACAGTCTTGTTAGTGATGATCTGATATTAATGCATAGAAAACCAGGGTATATTTTGAATAAATCAAAATACTAAGACTTTTTTATGCCTTGCAATTCTGCAATAAGTGTGTATTATTATTTGTGATTTATGATACTGAGGTTTCTGGAGTTTATTATCTTTAGTTTTGTGCATAACTGTATTTCAGTTGATGATCATGTTATTTCAGCAGATAGCAGCTCTGACCAATAACTAGAATCTCTAAATTAAAAATGTTTTAATCTGGTTTTTAAAATCCTTTTATATTTTCAGTCATATCAATAAGAAGATCTGCATTTTCTTCTTGCTATTAAGAAAAAGAATAGCTGTTTAATATTTTAAAAACTCATAATCATTGTAGGACTATCCAAAGAAATAGTTTGTAAACATTTAGACCTCATAGTCTACATCTGCTAAATGAGTAATAGGTAGGACCCATATTGGGATGCATTTTCCAATCCTGATCCAGAGGCCTTCCATCTATTTTTCCTAAATCTAGTTATTGGTGTTGTCTGTCTTTTTTTTTTTCTTTCTTTTTTTCTGTATCTGGTGTGGGTATGTGGTGGGAGAGGGAGTACTTATCCCATATTTCATAGTTTGGCTTGATTTCTCCACTGAGAGGATTTGAGTCATTAATCTCATTTCTTTCTTGTCTGACTTAAAAACAACACTATGTTTTTTGTTACTGTTCCTTAATATATGGTAGGGAGAGAAAAGTAAGTTGGGTAGGAAGCATTTCAAGCTTCAAGTAGGAAGCATGTTCAAGTATGTTTGAACAAAACTGAATTACCTAAATATGGTATAAGTGTACCAATATTTCTTAAGTTCTTAACAAAATACACATTTAAAAGCCAACTAATCAAAAATTTTATAATAAAGTTTATATTTGTCCCAAGATTTATTTGCCAGTTACTTTTCTTTTCTTTTTTTTTTTGGTACTGGAGATTGAACTCAGGGGCACTTGACCACTGAGCCACATCCCCAGCCCTATTTTGTGTTTTATGTAGAGACAAGGTCTCACTGAGTTGCTTAGTGTCTCGTCATTGCTGAGGCTGGCTTTGAACTCGCTATTCTCCTGTCTCAGCCTCCCTAAGTGCTGGGATTACAGGCTTGCGCCACCGCACCCAGCTTATTTGCCAGTTATTTTTCTATAACCTCTTTCTATTGACATTACTGGACCTCCATAAGTACAGAATTAATTAGTGAGCTCAAACAGATTGTGAAAGAAATAATGGTGTCTTTTGCCACTGTAACCAAAATATCTGACAAGAACAACTTAGAAAAGTTTATTCAGGTCATGGTTTCAGAGGTTTTGTTCATGGTTGGCCAACTCCATTACTCTGTGCCATAGAGGAGGCAGGATACCACAGTGAAAGCACATGATGGAGGAAAGCTGGTCAAATAATGGCAACCAGAAAGCAGAAGGAAAATGAGCAAGGAACCAGGGATAACATATTATCCTCAAAGACGCTCCCCCAGTGACCAATGTCTTCCAGCCAGACACACATGCACACTTATCATTCAGTTAGTCCATTCAAAGTATTCGTGCACACAGCAGCTCAGGAGTCTGAGGCAGGAGGATCTATTGTGAGTTCAAAACCAGCCTCAGCAACTTATTGAGGCCCTAAGCAACTCAGTGAGATCCTGTCTCTACATAAAATACAAAAAAGGGCTGTATGTGCCTCAGTGGTTATGTGTCCCTGAGTTCAATCCCTGGTACCAAAAAAAAAAAAAAAAAAAAAAGGAAAGAAAAGAAAATAAGGATTAATTCATGCATCTGCTGATTGCATTATAGCTCTCATAAACTAATCATTTCACCTGTGAACATTCCTATATTGCCACATTCTTATATTGCCTAACAAAGTTTTGTGGGGAAGACCTCATATTCAAACCGTACATTTGGTTTTGAAGTTTATTGTATGTGTATGTTTATTGTTTTCTTTGGGGTTGGGTACTGAGAATTGAACTCAAGGGCACTTAACCACTGAGACACATACCCAGCCCTGTTTTGTATTCTATTTAGAGACAGGGTCTCACCGAGTTGCTTAGCACCTCGTTTTTGCTGAGACTGGCTTTGAACTAGCGATCCTCCTACCTCACTCAGCCTTTCGAGCCACTGGAATTATAGGTGAGTGCTACCAAACTCAGCACATTTGTATTTTTAGATTATTGTTATTGGTTCATTTTAGTTATACATATTATTAGGTTCATTTTGACATAATTATACAATCATTGACTATAATTTACTCTGATTCAGTACTTGGGTATAATTCTTATTTTGAAATGCATCTTATTACTGGCCTTGTCTCATTTTCTCCTGCAAAAATTCAAAGAGGTCCCTTGATCACACCCAAGAATGCAGCACTAGAAATTCATGTTATTGAACTGTCTACTGTCCTGGGCTTTCTCCTCCAGTAAATCTATTATGAAATCAATGATTGTTTCTGTGACACTACAGAAACATTCTACTCTGAAGTCAGAAACTGAAATGGGCTCAGTTATCACAACTTTCTTAGGTAAATGATAACTGCCCAATTTATTCTCTCAATAAAAGAACAGTACAATGGACAGAGGGGAGTGTTCTGATGTTCTTTCAAGAGCTATTGTTTTAGTCAGTTTTTCATTACTTTGAGCAAAATTCCCAATAAGAATAACTTAGAAGAAGGAAAGTTTATTTGGGCATCATGAATTCAGAGGTCTCAGTCGATAAATGTCTTACTCTATTGCCTTGGGCCCAAAGTATGGCAAGGCAGAACATCATGGAGGATATGTCTAGTGGAGGAAATCTGCTTAGGTTATGGTAGGGTCAGGAAGCAGGGATAGAGGGGGGTGAGTACTGAGGTAAGATGAATCATTCCAGGGCACACACTCAGTGACCCATCTCCTCCAGCCATGCAGCATTTGTCTACAGTTACCACCCAGTTTGTCCTTTCAAACTAGGATGGACTTATAAGTTTGCAGCTCTCATAGTATAATCATTTTACATCCAAGTATTTGTGCATTAATGGGAGTTTTTTGGGAATGCCTCATATTCTACCCCTGGTTCCCAAAAGCTCATGTCATCTCACAAAGCAAAATGCATTTAGTTTATCTCCAAGGCAATTCTTCTTTTTTTTAACTGAAATTTTAAAACTTTATGCCACTGTTAGAAATTTATATGTACAAGGACAAAGATCAACAGCGTTCACTCAAATTAATACTGAGGATTGACCACATAAAATTTAATGAAATATATATT
Organism: Geosciurus inauris; assembly: GCA_004024805.1. Classification (NCBI taxonomy): domain Eukaryota; kingdom Metazoa; phylum Chordata; class Mammalia; order Rodentia; family Sciuridae; genus Geosciurus; species Geosciurus inauris. The sequence continues at coordinate 14,981 of PVHX01013502.1, read as the reverse complement.
CTGATTGTTCTCACATTACATAGGTGGGTTTCTTTTTCTTTATTAATAAAATGTGAAACTCTCACCATTACTCAAAATGATAAAGGTTACTACATTGAAACCCTATGAAGGTCTAAACCTGACATTATACATGTATATTAAAATATGAGATTGTATAATAGAGTATAGAACATAATTCAATTCTATGAGTAAAATCTATCTATCATAATTACTACTATTTAAATAGACATTGTATTTAGGAAGAATTTTAGATTTACAGGAATGTTGCAAAGAAGTACTGATCAAGTCCATGAAAACATCAACCAGGCTATAACCATTCTATTGTTACTTTTTTTTCTTATACTATACTGTGAAAAAAAAGTAAATAAACAATGGTTTGGGGTATTGCATTAGTCTAGATATAATCTTATAAGTGCATAAGAAATGTTGTTCAGAAAAAAAGAAAATATGTAGGAAAAATACTTTAAGTGATTAAGAAATCCATCATTTCCTAAAGTCAAAACTAGTTATTAACCAAGTAGGATTTAAAAGCAAATTACACCACTACAGGGAAGGGGTTGATATGTTACCCATTAACACAGGCATTCTGGACACTGAGTTAGATTGATTTCAAATGTTCCTATTCTAATAATGAACTACCCTTAACTTTTTTACAGAGTTTAAGTATGTTGCACATAATAACAGGACTTCCTAAAAACATTGTAAGTGCCAGATTTTATTTTCAATGTATCAACTGAGCCATGTTGCTAAGGGGAAGCACAGACCCTCCATTTGTTGCTAGTTCTTTTGTAGATCCTCTTCTAGCTTACAAGCTATGGGGCTTCTTGGATGGCCCTTTGTTCGAGGCCATCTCAACCACACAGATTTTCCCTAAAGTCTTATAATCTTTTCCCCACTGAAAGTTGAGGGCACAGTGTTTGTAGGATGATAGTGAAATGTGTTAATGTACTGCAGGAATGTGAGGCCCTAAGAATCTCCTTATTTTTTGTGTGTTCATGTAAATGCATTTTATTAAAATGGAAAAAATAATGTGGCAGCCTTTTTGTATCTATCTAGGCTCATATAGAAGGTAAAGAAGAAAGTTCATGCTCTAGACTGAAAGAGCATGACTGATAGAACTTTTCACAGAAAGGAAGTGATTGATAATAAGACCTGTGAAAGTTCTCACGTCTACACAGGTTACTTGGGCCCTAATAATGAAGCACACCTACAGGAAGTATAATTAAATATTTTATAATTCAGTTTTTGGCTCAGAGGGAAGGGAAGCATCATTATAAGTAAAATTCCGTTATTAAATATTCAGACAAAAGTTTTCAAACATATTCTCAGAAGTGTATAAAGCCTGGTGATAGAGGTCAATATGAATATACTTCCTATGTTTTGATGAACCCAGCCTAATTCTGTCTTAAGATTGAAAGCCATTTTGACAAGAGGTCATAAAGGTTTATTTTTGTTTTACTTGCTTGGACCATGTTTGGCTTTGATTAGGTAACTGCTCTCCTTAAAATCTCAGTGGTGCCCCCATGCTGGAACCTGAGTTTACTCCCTTATCTAAAGATGTTAAGCCATGTAAATCATTGATTTGCTATCTGCTTCTGTATTGCATTTGCCAGAACCCTGTCAGCTGTAAATTCCTAAGATACCTACCTTTATAATTCTCTGTGTTATAAAAACCTCCCTGCTCCTGGACAAAGCTGCTACCCTTACTGTTGGAAGGGGACAGCTGCTGTACAGCTAATTTATGTGCACAATATAAGCTTGCTTAATTTGATTTAAAATTGGAGTCGGTGGTCCTTTCTTTGCGTCGTGGGTTGAACAGTTTCTTTTATCTGTATTTCTACTATCCTGGTATACCAATAAGTTAAACAACATTTGGCTCTTAAATATAACCTTATTATTGGTAAATTCATTTCAGTTATATTACAGAGTTATAGCTGCAAAGCCCAATTTAAGCTATTCCTTATTCTCCTACCTAGGTATTGGTCTGAAACTACCATACATTAATTCAGAAAGTATACACACATTAGCAACTGCCTATTTAAGAAGTCTAGCATTATAAATTATTGACTTTACTTACAAAGATGGAAAATTATCAAATATTTTAATATATACTGTATTTTATAATTCCTTCTTAGAGTGATGCTACTCATATCCCTCTTTATTTAGATTATTTTGTCTAAATTTGGAGCAAGCAGCTATACTTTTAATCTGCCAAAAAACCTAAAAATCTCAGGCTCAGATAAAACCCTAGAGCTGAACCATCTGCTGAAATTTCAGTCCTACTAGTTCCCTGAATGGATAATTTAAGAACCTTAAGTAGAAGGAAAATGGTTGATTAGAGATGACAGAATAGCACAAAATAGGAGAAATATCTTTTAAGTATTGAAAATTGAATCACAATTTTGTTGTTGATTTAAAAAACAGTACTACACACATTTTCATGAAGTGAGTGTTGTCATTATGGAGATGCTTAAAAGCAATCATTGCCTATGATAGCAATAAATAAAATAGATTTTTCTATAGTAAAACCATCCAATACACATCACTAAGTACTCACATAGTCTATTGTGCTCAATTCCATAAAGTAATGAATCATGATTTTATGGGCAAAGGATGTACTTCAAGAGAGAAAAGAATGTATTCAAGGTCTCCCAAGCTATTTTGGGGATAGTTGGAATTAAAACTTGATTTACTTGACTTACATAAACCAAAATCCATGGCCTTTGGGTATTTTTACAATTTCTTTTCACAGTAGAAAGATGAAATACATAGGATACCATGAGTGCCTTAAAATGCTCACGTCAATAAGTTAGCTGACTATAATATATCATCAGGCATTATAAATTGGTGCAAATTTTATTTACAATGAAATGGAAATATCATTCAAAGGAGTGTGTCAGTGATTGTCTTAAATTATGTACGCAAATCATAATCTAAAAATGGGATCACTGCTAATATAGTAATATGCTTGGAATAGTCCACACAAATTACTGTATCTTAAATGATTGTGATAATGTCATACTCTTAGAATCAGAGTATTTTCTCCAGTAGAGTGAATTGTCTAGAAATCCTCCTCACGTGTATAATTTTAATCTGAAAAGAATTTCTCCTTTTCTCTACTTGCTTCTTTGCTACACTTTCTTTAGCTTCAAAAAATGTGTATCTAAATGGCAGATTCTAAGGCTTACAAGTTATTGTTTTCTCTTGATATGATTCAAATTTCAGCTTTTTTCTTACTGATAATACTGTTAAAATTATTTTATAAGTAACTCCCAGAATCAGACAGCAAATAGATAATTTAAACTTGACATTTCATTAGCCTTTTAGATATAGAAACATTAATTTGTCCACAAGTACCCAGAATAAATTGAAAAAAAGGGATTGTATTTCAAATGAGAGTGTAAAGTCATACCCTAGAGAAATGTATAAACAGGTTTGTACAAATAAATACAGAAGCAACATAATCATATTATAATTTGTAGGAATGAGATAAAATAGGTATATATTTCAACCATTGAGTTACATAAAAGTCCCTCCATGTGCTTGATTAATTGCCAAGCTAGCTGACTTCTAATAAAGCATTGGACTTTCCCATAGCTGCCTTTCAGATGTTACCTTGGCACATACATGTTACAAAGTGATATTAGAAAGCCTATTTCCAATACCTAGGGTTTTATTCTATTTTATTTATCCATAATCATACAACAAAAACTATAAATATTTGGTTCTTAGGTAAGAGATTTACTCATGAAATGCTGTTTACACTCACTGTTCTTATGTGCCTCCTTTGTCCTTAACTTTGTGATCAACCATAGCAACTGCAAAAAGAATGTTCAGTGCCAATTTGCAAAAGAATTCCATCACAAATTCCTCTATCTTGTTTGGAAGGCTGAGAGCACTAGTATATTACATTCTGATGTCTTTAAAAGAATAGCAAAGAAAAATGGGAAATAGAGAAGCAAAATTAGGTAAGAAAATGGAAGATTTTCACTAAAAACAATATGTCTAGTATGTTAAAATAGAAACTTTATTCATTATTTCATGCAACTGGAGTGCCCTCTGTCTTTTCATGCTATTATGTGCATTTAATTGGACCCTAGGGATTTGTCACTTGTTATTCAACAAAGCACAGAATCTTACTTTTATATTAAAGTCTATTTTCTAAAATTTAAAGCAGTTTTGTTCTCTGTATTAATTCAAATATTAGATTGTTTTAAGACTAATTGAATAGTGCAGTAATTAGTGCAACGTTAATACATTGTTCTCAGTGAGATAATACAATTGATATCTTAATGTTTCCTAAGAATGCAAATCAAGGCTTAATAATATTTTCAATAATCAGTTTGAGGATAATCCACTACAGTACTCAATGTGGGATGCTAGTAATTAGCACTTAATAATTAATGCCATTGTACCAACATGTCCAGAGGGCTCTCCATTGTTTCACACACTTCAAGAAAATGCGTCATATAGACCTATTATTATACTTCCATTAGAAAAACAATGGTGCTCTGATTTTACATTTCAGAGACAGTATTGTGTAATGGGACACATAATGGTTTGAAAATCAAAGTGTCATGTTCAGAGTCTGGCTCACTGATCAGCTGCATATTCTTAGGTTAAATCATGCAATCTCCATTTTTCATCTGCAAAAGGAGGGCATTTGAGAATCAGCATCTCCCAGTCTAAGCTCACTGAACAACTGATCTGAAACCTTTATATCATCTAAGATATATGACCTACTACTATTGCACCATGTTCCCTTGCAGGGATGAGCCTGATCTGGAATCCAATTCTAATGTGCTCCTAAGTAATCTAATGAATATTAAAATATGAAAAATTCAGACTACATTAGCTCTAAGGCTCCTTCAAGCTCTGATAGTCTATGATTCAAAATTTTAATGAAATAATCACATATGCAAAGTGTCAAATAAAAACAAATCTAGGTTTAGTAAGGAGAGAATTTATTGCAGAGAAGTATTGCCATAAAGAGAAAGGGACAATTGTAACGGGGGAAGGAAGCAAATTATAATAGAATGATCTGCAAACACCTCAAAGGTTAAGCAGAAAGCTTCTTTTGTTTCATAAGGAGAAGTAAACAACAATCATATAAAAATGGGACATAAGGGAGTGAAATAAAAGCAGTCTTGATCAAACAATTGATCAAGGAATATCTTTCCCTGATGTCAGCTGATTCTCAAGAGGGACACCAAAGGAAGGGTTGAATGTTGGCTCAGGCTGAGGAAGGGTCAAAATTCAAGAGTCCTGTGGAGGAAATGCCATTAGCAAGCCTTTTTTTCTAATTGATCATCCAGGACAAACATTTAAGCTAATTGTTATGAAACAAAGTGTGGGGTATTTGAATGGTCTGAGTCTGGTCTTGTTATAGGTAAACAAGGGGGTTGACTATGAGGAAGGAGATGGCTGGTCTTTGTACTAGACTGTTTTTCCAACATAAAATTTGATGCCTATTGCCAGGTCTCAGAATTTTACTCAGGTTAAATTCAGCATCATCAATAACATCTTATAAATTAGGTAGAAAAAATACACCCTTCAAGATTGTTCCAGAAGAGAATCACTTTGTTTCAAAACTCCACAGGAGAAGGCACTGTTAAATTTAGCATGCACTTCTCCAGCAAAAACAGTGAGGTTTTCAGAAAAGCAGAATACATGCCTCCATTTAGTCTGTAGCTTCATCCTCTCAGGGTGCTATTTTGTGAAAGCAACCGGGTGCACAAATTTTTCCCCCACAAAGGTGACCACTCTTCATAGCCACAAATAACATGTGTTGCCTTTTTTGGGATAAGATATATATATATCTTCCTGTCAGCTTAGTGTCGCCAGCACAGGAGAGCTCTGGGAGCTGCGGATTTAGAACAAAGACAGCAAATCTGGGGCACCCTGCCCCCATGCTGCTCCAAGCCAGCCTCAGCCACCCTGCATAGCAATGAAAAGCATTAAACATTCACACAGCTGCTTGTTATCAAAATTGCTTATCTTGTACTTTTTAATAATAACTCCTTTGATTTCCTGGAGTGTATCATCCCACTTAGCAGGAAAGAAATGTATTTTTCCTAGCTATTTCTCCCCTGTACTACAGCCTGCCTTCCCTGCCCTCTCTAACACACATACACACACACACCACAGAAGAGTTTTTTTGAATTTGTTTGATAATGCATCACTCAAAGATAATGATGAGGAGCAGTTTGAGGAGAGAGTCCCTATGTCACTCTCAAACAGCTGAGTATTGTTGATACACATGGTGTGTTAACTCAGCTAGTACAGATTTTGTCTATGGAAAGCATTTAGTTGATACATTGGGTAAATAATTTTTTCAGAGATACATCTATGTTGTTGTTGTTGTTTGCAGATTATATCTATATTTTCATCTTTAATTTTTTTTTCTTCACGAGTACATGAGACAATAGGAAATCATTCTCAGCCTTGAAACTCATTAGATTATACAATGCTTAATTTTATAAAAGGGATAAAATGGGGTGTTTTAGTCAGTTTTTTTGATGGGTGACCAAGAGATCTGATAAGACCAATTACAGGAGGAAAAGTTTATTTGGAGTTCATGGTTTCAAAGGTCTTAGTTCATAGCCAACTCCATTCTTTGGGACCTGAGGTGAGGCAGAGCATTGTGGCAGAGAGTGTAGCAGAGGAAAGCAGCTGGGAAGCAGATAGAAAGAGAGCTCTCCTTACCAGAACAAAATGTAAACCCCAAAAGCACACCCACCATGATCCACTTCCTCCAGCCACAACCTGCCTACATTTACCACCCTATCAGGGGATTAATGTACTGATTAGGTTTAGGTTCTCATAACCCAATCATTTTACCTATAATCTTTCTTGAATTTTCTCACACAGGAGCTTTTGGGGTACACCTCATAGCTAAACCACACAGAGTGGATAATTTGTCTAGGAGTTGAGGATTAGTTTGATTGAGGGAAGAATTTTTTTAATACTGTTTAACAGATAATGGCATATCAGATTCCTTGTCTTGGCTTTGATTGAGTTCAAGGAATAATCACTTTAGTGTAATTTATTTAACATTCTAGAAAAAGAGGTGCTTTCAAATACTATATGCAAAGAATTGCAAAGGTTGAAATTTATTATTAAACTAGGAAGCTCTTTCAAATATTTTAAGTAAAGAGGTTTTAAATAGTTATTATTTATAAGTTGTTAATTGTAACGTACATTAATGATGATACCTGTAGAGGTTAATATATTTGAGCAGCACTTCATAGTGTTTCATTTAATTCTTATAAACATTTTAATTATATTAATATTATTATACTAAATTTTGAGATAAAGGAAATGAAGGCAGAAGGGCAGTATGACTTAGTCACTTAAGGCATGAACTCTAGAGTTTTATGGTCTGGATTAGAATCTGAGTTCTTCTAATAACTCGTTTATTTGACAACTTTTTAATTACTAAATATATTAGGAATGATTATCATTTATTACATCTATCTGATGGGATTTCCATGAGCATTAAATGAGTTTTCACATGTAAAACATTATCAAAACAAAACCCCACACCTGATAAAGGTAAACAAGAAGGATGTGTATTCCGGGGGCTGCACAATAGGAGAGATTGGAGCGTACAGTCTGAACTCATTTCCACCTAAGCAAAGGGAGAAGTTTTTAAGAACTGGGGCTGAGGGGAAGACTGGAAGTGTGTTTGCTGATCAGCCTTACCTGAAGGAAAAGTCAGCTTTCTTGTAATGTTGTGACTGCAGGTAGTTCTTTAACAAAGGGTCCTCTAAGACAAGCTCTAATCTTCCCACAGAGACTGGGAGATAGGGGTACCATTTTCCTCCAGAATTTTATTTCCAAGAGGTGGCTCCCAGGTCTTGAGAAAGAGAATCCTGGTTTGGAAACCTGGCAAGAAGCATTTCAAAAGACTTATATCTCAAAAGGGCATAGAAAGAATTTACAATTACAAGTTTTTTCAAGTAAATGCTCTAAAAGGTAGTCCAGGAATTTAGAGTGAGGAAGAAGCCTGTCAAATTTGGACAAGGTAAGGGGAATTTTAAGGCAGACTTGATCAACATGTAGGAACCTTTCTGGCCCTCAGAAGGATATGTTCTATTAGCCTATTTTAGAGAAGGCGAGTGTAAGATATGGAAAACAACAAACCCCCAAAGAGTGGGGTAACATTGATCCTTTCCCAATACCTCCTAGGTGGGCTGCTGGCTTGGAGCAGCATGTCACTAGGAAGTGACAGGATAATCCCATGTGCCGGGCATTGTGGCACATGCCTATAACCCCAGCACTTTGGGAGGCTGAGACAGGAGAATCGCGAGTTCAAAGGCAGCCTCAGAAATGTGAAACTTTGTCTCTACATAAAACACAAAATAGGGCTGGGGATGTGGCTCAGTGGTCAAGTACCCCTGAGTTCAATCTCCAGTAACAAAAAAGAAGAAGGAGAAGGAAGAGGAGGAGGAGGAGGAGGAGGAGGAGAAAGAGAAGGAGAAGGAGAAGGAGAAAGGAAGCAACTGTCATTCAGTGTTAAGACAATCCCCGGGAAGGAAATATCCTTCAAGCCTAGAATGGAAGCTCTGGGAGGAAGCCAAAGCCTTGATCCATCCTCAAATAAATCCTTTCCCAGTGACAGTACAGTGGGATCCTGAAGGGAAAGAGATAAACACTGAACACTGACTCCAGACCCTCCATTCTTCCCCAAGTAAAAATATTGCCCAGTTAAACGAATTTTCATAAACTTCTGAGTGCCCAAACTGACACACTATGTCAATAATTAAGTAACTTCTCAGTGTAAGCACAGACTCCGCCTTTGACCAGTGGCTCATTTTCCATCAAGGAAGTGAGTCCACCAGAATATGACTACATTGCTGAATAAAGGCTGTGCTGATTCGTGAAGTTTGCACCTGTCTGGTCATTCTGTGCTAACAGCCCGTAAATTTTTTGTTCTTTTTTCCCCCATAGTTTGTATTGGTATATTACAATTATACATAGTGGTAGGGTTTATTGTTTATATATTCATAGATACACATAATAAAACAATATACTTTGGCCAATATCATTACCCAGTGCTTTTGTTTTTCTCCTTTCCTCTCTCTCCCTGCTTCCTTTCCTCTACTCTACTGATCTCCTAAAGGAAAAGAATTTATTCATAGTCTCTCCAGTTGAGATCCCAAATCAGCATTGTGAACCCATGGCTTCTTGATTTGAATGTCCATGGTTTTAATCCCTGAGCTAACCTAAATTCCATCTCTACATGTACCCCCTAGGGCACCTAGCCCAATGATTTGCACCGAGTAAAAGCTTTTTTTTTTTTTTTTAATGAGCAGTTATGCTATAATATGCACTGCTTCTACAGAAATATGAAACATAGGGTGCCAGTTTATATTTTTTGAGACATTTCCAGAAGCTGTTTTAAGCAGGGCCTTCCAAAAATCTTTGCTCAATATTCCCTCTCTCGAGGCAAGAAATATATTTCACTTTTAATCTTCTAAAACCAGGGATTTCAGTCAATAAAAATAAGGCCTTCAAAATATATTAGAATTAAGTGTGCAAGGATAGCAATCAATTAACATATCCCTTGTTAATTTTCTGTTTTGGATAGATAAACAGCCAGTATTGAAAGGAAATCATTTAACTTCCATTTCTGAGATTCTGGAGTTAGATGCAAAGCAGAAAAATGTGCAGAAAGCCTTGTTCTTGGAACTGAATGGAAAATCAGATATCAAAAATTTGAAAATCAGCACATACACACTCACACACTCATATATGTATATATATATATATAAATGTAAGCACTTCATACATGCACAGTGTAACGAAGTGTTACAAAGTTGAACGCTCCTGTAACAACATCTGAAGGAAAGGAGGCTAACAGTCTCAGGGAGCTCCAACTTGTCTTTCCCCTCTCAGGAGATTGACAGGTTCATAAAGAGAATTTGAACTCTCTGGTCCTAATCCGAATGAACATTTCTGCCTGTATTTTTCTGAAGCTTTCCTCCTCATTACTTCAACTACTCTATGAAAGCAGAAATTTAAAATTCTTTTTCACTGGTTATTTCTGTATCGGTAGAGCCTCAGGACTATCCTTGGTGGTCTTGTTGCAATCAATGTTCTTTTCCCTCTATCAACAGAATCAAGTTGCTATTTTGAAATTAATTTACGTCATCTTTCTTCTCACTGTTCATGGAGATCCATATTGTCACCCACATTTCACAGTGTGACATGCTGTCAAAGCCATTTTGCTGCAAGCCTTTTGAAACCCATTTCACAAGTCAAATGACTGGTCTATATACCAAGAATAAAAATCTATCCAGTCAGCTAAAATGTTGCTGTTGTCATTTTTAATGAAGTTGTCCTATAAGAGCAAAACATCTAATTCTGACAGACTCACATACCCCTGCACAGGTATAAGACAAGTTTAAATGAGTGCAGCTTTACATAAAAATTGGAAGTGATTGCATATTTAGATGAAGGTAATTTGATAAACCAATAAAAATAACTCCATATGATAGGAGTTAATGGTTTGCTATTGTCATGTCTGCCACTTGGCAGAATTGGGAGGATGGCTGCCTGTAGAATGTGAGAGATCAGTGAATTGTCATCCTACACAAAAAGCAGACAGTGGTTTCTCCATTCCTGTCAATCAGAACAAAAATCCAATTCACTTGCCTGAGAGTCTTCCTCCATTTAAATCATATGGATGTTATTGTTTTAATTGTCAATGTTTTTCTAATTAAAAAACAGCTGTTTACTGTCCAAAGAGTTTCTGAATAAATGCTCTGATACTCTAATGTATTCTTGAAGATGTAACATATAGGCAAAGGATAAACATTCATTTGGTTGTTAGCCAATATAGACTAAAAAATGTAAAGCATCTATCTTAAGAACTGTTTCTTCACACAAGCTCAATTGAGGCTATTTGCTTTTCTCACTATTATAGAATATGAGTCACTTTATTTTAAACAGTTCATTTGAGGTTTTATTCTTGGTTAGAAGAACAATTTTATTATATACATGTACAGAGGTTTAAAATTTTTACTATATATTTAGGTAGTGCTTTACTATTTTCATAGTGTTCAACTATTATAATTACTGTATAGGAAATGAGAAACTAAATATTATGCAGGACAAAATTAGAAAATTATTTCTGGAGTTAGGATAAGTAAAATCAGCATAATATATTGAAGTTGATTTTCTATAGAAATAATCTTCAGTTATAGATTACTTGTTAGTAAGCTTCCTTTGAAAATGAGATACCTTCCTAATCTCATCTAATGAGTTGAGTTTACAAAACTCATTAAGGAACAAGAATACAACAGCATTATTAGAAGATACACTACATTGTAATTATTTAGAAAACAATTATTGCCAAATTAACAATATGCGGGTTTGTATGAGATCAAGAAAAAAAAAAGAATTATACAGCATGATAGTCTATGTAATAATAATGGCTTGCAACACCTTAGCAAAATTTTGAATCATATGCTTTTGGTCTTCTTAATTTAACCAAGAAGTCTCAAATTGCCTTCCAGAACACAAGCAGCAGTCTACACTCCTATCAACAGTACATTAGAACTTTCACCTTCCCATATTTCTGACACTTCTCCAAATAATATAACATTTCAATTTAATCACACTGACATAAAGTGAAAACTCATGATTGGTCTTGCATTTGTCCAGTCGGCAGTGGGATTGCTGATTTTTCTTTTTCTTTATGAGTCCCATTTGAATTCTGGATCTTATTCCCATTTTATTTTGAAATATTAAGAATGGTTTTACTGGCACTTTTTAGTGCCCATAAACATATTCATTATATCAAGTTTGAAGAAAATATGTAACTATATTTTAGTGATTCTGTGTCTGATCTGTTATTAATCTGCCTTATGAACATGCAAAATGCTACACGCTTTTGATACTCTGAATTGGAATATACTGTTATTTGGTAGGACAAGGCTCACTTCTTTGTTATATTAGACTTAGCTTTTATGGAAAACTATATAAATTATAAAATAAGATTTTTGCATTTCTCAATAATTCAATGTGAGTTTTTGTTTATAGAGAAATGTGAAAAAACTTTTGAAATTCTGCTGTTATTGAAGAACAAAAAATTACTTGCTTTATTCTAATAACTTTATATGTTATTAATAGAAGTTTAATTTTGTGTATTGTTGGTTAAATTCAGTTTTATTCTTTGTAGTTTATTTCTATTATTAATAGTATCTTCCTTTACTATCTTAGTTGGTTTTAAATCATAGACATTTATTAGAGTATTTAAATAAATAATATCTTGAAAAGATTGCTTTAACAGTTATACCTTTTATTTTATAACTGGTTTCTTTGGATTTTCTTCTTTTACAGGAATTGGTGAGCTATGACCCATGGGATGTAAATGGACAGTTGATGTTTCAATTTAATTCTTTTTCTTCCAGACCTTGAAGTTAAGAATGTTTTTCGAGTTTTTCAATAATCACATATTTTAAAAAGTTACATGCATTTTTACATCATAATATTCTCAGTTTTGCCTCTTGTCCCCAAAGAGTGAAATATTTACTATCAATCTTTTAAGGAAAGTTTGTGGTCACTGTTTTAGTGTGCAATTCTCTTAATAGGCATTATTTTTATTTTTTTTGGATCACAGGTAAATTGCAGCTAAATAGTTTCACATAGTGCTATTTTAGCAACTTAAGATCAATTCTATTATTTTTTTGTTTATAAGGTGTTTTTAAGTGATAAACATGAATTGAAAGTCATGAAATATTTTCTGTATCTATTATATCAATATAATTAATGTCATTTAATTTATGAAAATGATAAAAATTTATATTGATGCATCACAGTTTGTATTAGTTAGTTTTGTGTCAGGGTGACCAAAATACCTGAAAAGAACAAATTATTACGGAAAGAAAGATTTATTGTAGCTAATAGTTTCAGAGATTCAATCCATGGTTAGCAGGCTCCAAAGCAGAAACATCATGGAAGAAGAGAGTGGCAGAATAAAGTCACTTTACACTAGGCAGCTGCAAAGCAGAGACAGAGAGGTGGTAATGGGCCAGAGAGTAGATTAAATTATTTCATCACATGCATCCACAGACCCACTTCCTCTAACTAGGACACATTTCCCAGTAATGCATCGAGCTATGCATTATCAATGGATAAATCCATTTAAGAAGCCAGAGCCCTCATGATCTTACCTCTCAAAAAACCCAATAGAAAAGGAGAGAACCCTTCCAAACTTATTCTATGAAGCTAGTATTGCCCTGATACCAAAACTAAAAAAAGATATATCAAAGGAAAAAAAACTTCATACCAATATTCCTGATGAATATAGATGCAAAAATTCTCAATAAAATTATGGAAAAATCTATACAAAAGTATAATAAAAAGATAATGCACTATGATCAAGTGAGGTTTGTCCCAGGGATGGAAGGTTGATTCAACGTACAGAAATCAATTCATCACATTAATAGACTGAAAGGCAAGAATCATATAATTATCTCAGTAGATGCAGAAAAAGCATTTGACAAATTATAGTATCATTTTATGTTCGAAAGACTAGAAAAACTGGGGATTTTAGGAACACACATCAACATCATAAAAGCTATATATGTTAAACCCAAGACCAACATCATTCTAAATGGGAAAAAATTAAAAGCATTTCCTCTAAGAACTGGAGTAAGTCAAGGATGACCTTTCACCACTTTCATTCAACATCATCCTTGAAATTCTTGCCAGAGCAATTAGAAGAAAAAAATTAAAAGGATATAAATAGGAAAAGAAGAACTCAAGCTATCACTATTTGCCTACAACATGATTTTATGGTCATGTCGTTCCACCAGAAAACTTGAAGAGCTCAAAAATGAATTTGGCAAAGTAGCAGGATATAAAATTAACACTTATAAATCATTTGCCTTCCTGCACATCAGCGATGTGAAAGAGAAATTAGGTAAACTACCCCATTAACAGGAGCCTCATAAAAACAAAATATTTGGGAAACAATCTGACAAACGAGGCTAAAGACCTCTACAACAAAAACTACAGGATGCTAAAGAAAGAAAGTGAAGAAGACCTTAGAAGATGGAAGGATCACCCCTGTTCTTGGATAAGAAGAATCAACATTGTCAAAATGGCCATACTACCAAAAGTGCTACACAGATTTAATATAAGTCCTATTAAAATCACAATGATATTCTTCATAGAAACAGAAAAAAGCAGTCATGAAATTCTATTGAAAAAATAAGATATCCAGCATAGACAAAGTAATTCTTAGCAAGAAAAGTGAAGCAGGAGGCATCACAATACCAGACCTTGAATTATACTGCAAAGCCATAGTAACAAAAATGGCATGGTATTGGCACCAAAACAGACATGTAGGCCAATGGTACAGAATAGAAGTCACAGAGAAAAAAATAAAACACATAAATATAGGTGTCTCATATTAGATAAAGGTACCAAAAATATATATTGGAGAAAAGATAGCCTCTTCAACACATGGTGCTGGGAAAACCGGAAATGTATATGTGGCAAAATGAAATTAAACCCCTTTCTCTCACCGTGCACAAAACTCAACTCAAAGTGGATTAAGAATGTAGGCATTAGACCAGAGACCCTGTGCCTAATAGAAGTATGCCCAAATCTACCTCATGTTGGCTTAGAAACTGACTTCCTTACCAACACTTCTAAAGCATAGAAGTAAAATCAAGAATCAACAAATGTGAAGAAATCAAACTAAAAATCTTCTTCACAGCAAAGGAAGCAATCAAAAATTTGAAGAGAGAACCCACAGAATGGGAGAAAATCTTTACCATCTGCACCTCAGATAGAGAATTAATCTCCAGGATATATAAAGAACTAAAAAAACTAAACACCAAAAAATCCAAATAATCCAATCAAAAAATGGGCAAAGGAACAGAATAGATAGTTCACAGAAGAAATATGATTGGTCAGTAAATATATAAAAAAAAGTTCAACATTTGTAGCAGTTAGAGAAATGC
>PVHX01013501.1:0-54530 GCA_004024805.1 Geosciurus inauris | reverse complement strand
ATTATTCAGCAATAAAAGAGAATAAAATTATGGCATTTGCAGGTAAATGGATGGAACTGTAGAACATTATGCTAAGTGAAGTAAGCCAATCCCAAAAAACCAAATGCCGAATGTTCTCTCTGATTAGTGGATGCTGATACATAAGGGGGGTGGGAATGGGGAACATAGGAGAAATGGAGGAACTCTGGATGGGGCAAGGGGGAGATGGGGGGAGGGAAAGGGGAATGGTGTAGTAAAGATGGTTGAATGAGATGGTCATCGCTACCCTAGTTGCATGTATGAAGACACAAATGGTGTGACTATCTGGTTTGCAGATAGTCAAATGGAAAAATTGAGCTCTATATATGTACTATGACTTGAAATACATTTAAATAAATTAATTTTTAAAAAGTTTTTTAAAAAGACTGCTTTAAGAATGTTCGATGAAGTCTTTGAAGTCTCCTGATATAAAGCACATGTGGGGTCCATTTTGCCAGTTGCCAGAAGTCAGAACCATCTGGGCCCATCCTACCCTGCATTTTAAAACTATTTTTTGTGTTCTGTGGTTTTTTTCACCATCTTATTTCTTTTAGTCAGTCTTTTACCAGAGAATCTCATCCTTACCATCTACGGGGGACGTGGATGATGCAAGGAGTAGTTAAGGATGCAAGAAGGAACATTAAAATTAGTGGTTTTATTACTAGCATAGAAACAACTAACTAAAAAAAAAAAAAAAAGAGGGGGAGAAGGTATCTGGTTTCCACTAGACTTGCATTTGTATTTCTGCTAGTACCCATTTTCTGTCAAAAGCAGGCAATTGGCATTTTATAATAACCTTGTGAGACACTGAAGATTCAGTTAGGATCTCAGTGAGTGCTGACTGCCTGCCTGCCTGCCTGCCTGCCTGCCAGCCAGACGGTGATCGGCCACAGCATTCTGTGTATTTTTGTCTCTATGCTAGCTTTTTTGTATAAGCATCCACCTTTAATAGCTTTCTCTTCAAGAAGCAGTATAGGACTCTAAATGTGTTTAGTTCACTAAACATTCTTAATTGGGGTTCCTAATAAGAAACATTTTTTTATTCCCAAAACATTCCAAAATTATATTCTTTCCCCCAAAGATGTTTATTATCTGTATATTTATTAACATTTTAATCTCTAGCTAATGACAAATTCTGCTCTGCAGAACAAATTCTGCCATCTGGGCAGATTTTGCCACTTGGCAAGATGTATTCCAGGAGTGAAGTAAGATCTGTCACAGCATTCTGTCTGATATTTCCCCATTTTCTGTCCTAAAATATGACACAAAGATGAAAATTAAGTTTGGATTTTCCAAAATCATTTCTAATAAATCTATTTTGAGCAAAGATAGTTCATAACCAGAAGTTAGATGGCCATGAATCTCCCCTTCTTCAGGTTATGGGAAAAAAATGAGAATTTGAAGTTTTATAAGAATAGAAGCACATAAGCAATATATGCGTTTATACATACGATTTCATGTGAGGTAAGCCTACTTGCTAAAAAATCATGAGAATTAACAACTAGCAACAAGCCTGAACATCATGAAGAACCATGAAATTTAAGTCAGGTAGAAGCCTCCACCGATTGACCTGTTCCTAGTATTGCACTGAGACAAGGTGAGGATACATTTGCCACTTGGTCCAGAGAGCATTGATCTGATAATTGCCATGAAACAAACAGAAGTCCAAGTAATTATATTTTTCATATGCAAATAGAAAATCTTATGGTAATTAGATAAAGCCCATGGGAAGTGACAAGATAGAAAGAAGACTTATTTTAAGTCACAAAAATCTTATGTTTATGTTGAGGTTCCAAGTGAAGATGTTCTATCAGCAAGGACTTTAGTCATACAGTGGAGTGCAATGATTTCAGAAATTTTGTGAAACTATGACCTGGAGTAGCCAATTCAGTTTCTGGGTCTTCTAGTTACTGCCCTAAGAAAGTTTCAAACTAGTTATAGTCTTTCAGAAGTAAGGAATTTATCTCCTTGGGGAAAATCCTGTCTTAGACAGTAACTATTGCTTTGAAAAAATTTTAAGTTACTTTCAGAAACCTCATGTCCTTTCTGAACTAAAGCAGTAAGAATCTCTATGGAATCAGTCTTGTAGTTTCTTTCATCTTTAAAACCTATATAAAGACATTCACATATTAGATGAGATTAGAATTTGGGAGAAATTGAATGCCTGTGAGGCCATGTTTGATAGAGTGTGAAAAACAGCATGGTGCCCAGTAGATCCTTGGGCATCACAGTCTAGGAAGCCTGTTGATTTTCCCAGGAGCAGAAACAGAAAATTTGACTTTTTAAAAACTTATTCATTCTGATTACGTATACATGAGAGAATGCATTTTGATTCACTGTACACAAATAGAGTACAACTTCATTTCTCTGGCTGTACACAATGTAGAGTCACACCATATGGGTAGTCATACATGAACCTAGAGCAATAATGTGCATCCCATTCCACTATCTTTCCTGCCCCCATATCCTCTTTCCTCCCTCCTTTTGACCAAAATTCCTCTATTCTTCCGGCACACCATCCCCATTATGGATCAGCATCTACTTATCAGAGAACATTTGGCCTTTGGTTTTTTGAGATTGACTTACTTCACTTAGCATGATATTCTCCAACTCTATCCATTTACCTGAAAATGCTATTATTTTATTCTTTTTTAATGCTGAGTAATATTCCATTGTGTATAAATACCACAGTTTCTTTATCCATTCGTCTATTGAAGGGCATCTAGATTGCTTCCACAGTTTCACTATTGTGAATTGACCTCCTACAAACATTGAAGTGGCTGCATCACTATAGTATGCTGTTTTTAAGTGCTTTGGGTACAGACTAAGGAGTGGGATAGCTGGGTGAAATGGTGGTCCCATTCCAAGTTTTCTAAGGAATCTCCATACTGCTTTCTAGATTAGTTGCACCAATTTGCAGTCCCACAGCAATGTTTGAGTGTGCCTTTTCCCCCACATCCTCACCAACACTTATTGTTGTTTGTATTCTTGATAACTGCCATTCTGACTGGCATGAGATGAAATCTTAAAGTAGTTTTAATTTGCATTTCTCTAATTGCTAAAGATGTTGAACATTGAAAAATTTACTGTTTTGATTTAAACTTTATACCCTAAAGAAATAAAGATTTTCTTAGAACACAAATCTACAGTTTAAAACATGAGGAACCAGAAATGATATTCCTATTTAGCATTACAGGGAAATGGGAAATGATTGTCCTATTCACAGTCCTGAAATCCTAAACAAAAGCCTATATGTCCACTATCTGTTTTTTGTTTTGTTTTGTTTTGGTGTTTTTGCTGGGAAGACAGATGTGTAACAGGGCTGAATAAGGTATGATTTATCATTTACCTATTAAGCTTCGATTATTAGTGTTTAACTATTGGTTATTATCCTTCTTTAGTCTTGTGCAAGTTGAGGTAGAGATTACAATGACTCAGTCTGAGCCTCAGTGTCCCATGCCATTAATCCTGCCTGGGTCCGTAGAATGTTTTTTCCTTACCGAAGTCTATACCTCCTTGAGATCTTAAATTTGTACTTGATTTAGGAATAGCTGCTGGTTATTAATTTTCTCCATTGACTATGATTTCACTATGAATGGGAGTCTTCAGGGCTGCAAGAAACAAACTCAATTGAATGTTGAAATCTAGCAATTGCACATGCATAATAAATCCTTCCATGTGAAGTTCATGTGTAATATCACAGGGCAGGAAAGACTAGTCCTTAAAAAAGGGTTCCAGGGTGACAGTGAAGGGTTGGAACATGGAAAATCCCCAAAATCTCTTAGAGATATTTGTCACTTGAGTAGTTAACTTCTAGGCAGAGATTGTGTGACAGTGTGTGGGTTTAAGATGGATAAATCTACTATAAAGCCTAACAAACTTCCAAGTTTGTCTTTTCACATTTTGACAAATTTCTCCTTGTATTCAAGGGCAAAATGGGAAACTGCGCTTGATTCTTGATCTCAAGGTAAACTTCACCTATGACTTGCTTCACTATTTCCTTGAGTTTATTTGATAACGCAGGGTGATTCTTTCTCCAAGTTCCCATCTGTTCACAGTACTAAAAAGTATCTTCCTCAAGAATCTTTTCCCCTCAGAATTCGGTAATTATAGTGGGAACATTACAGATGTTTGATGTGTGTGATTTTGTGTGTCAACTTGACTGGCAGATGTGGAAGTGCCTAGATTAAACACCAATCCTGGCCTTGTGAGAATGTTTTCAGATGAGTTTAGTGTTTGAATCCACAGATTAAGTAGGTTGTCCTCCCTGATGTACTTAAGCTACAAGGGCCTGAATAGAATAAAAAGTAGTGGGTAAAGGAGGAATTCATCCTTTTCTGCTCCCCACCTGAGCTGGAACATCTAATCTTATCTTCCCCAGTCCTCAACCCAGAATTATATCACCAGCTTCCCGGGGGGCTCTGTCTTGCAGGTGGCAAATCTTGGAACCTTTTAGGCTGTGTAATCAAGTGAGCCATTTCTACGTAATAAATATAGATACTTCCCTGGAGAACCCTAATGCAATGTGTAAATTCACCAGTTTACTCTGAATTCGAAGCCTCTTTCAAAATGTGTGGTGAGGTGTTAGAGTTCTCACAATGGGCTACTTCCTACAATAGTATGATTGTTATTCAATCTTACGTTTTGGGCTTAATGTTCGAAGATGAGAGCTGAAAAGAGGTCAGAAGTCACTTTTGTTTTGCCATATACTCCTAAATGATATCTAGATATGTTGAAGAGCCTGAGCATAAAGATTTCCAAAAACTCCTTTCTTCACTTGCAGAATTGAATTAGAGTCTAATCTATGCTCATTCAACAGACTTTGTGCATAGGTTCTAAAAGGGTTTGGCCAACATCTATAGCTCTTCTAAGCCTTTCCAGTTTCCTTTGCAGTTTAGGGTCTTTTAAGTCATTCATGTTTCCCATTCTGCCTTTTCATATAATTTTTGTAAAATCTGAGTTTCCTGGAAACATATGAATTAATTGGCATAGCTCTGCAAACCTTGGCTTAAAGTTTCCTGAAACTATGCTCTATTATCCTAAAAGTTATTCTCTATCCTATCTGGACCTTGGAAAGTCTCTCAGTGGTGTACATCTCTGAGCAAAGCCAAGATGTAATATCAATTCTAAGGTATTTTCTCTGTTCTGAAGGGCCTTTAACTTTAAGAGAAAATTGAGTGTTGGGATTTGGGTTGGTTGAGGTAGGATTGAGAACTGGTCATAGAAAAAGATCAAGGCAAAAGAAAGCAGGAGTATAGGATAGAGGAAGAGGAACAACAAAAATTGCATGACAAAGGCTCTTAGGTCTGAGTTGTAATGTAAGGTGATCTAAAAAGGGATAGCTTTAGGCGTTTTTTTTAGCCAAGGAACATGTAAAGGCCATAGTTGTAAATCTGAATTTCTTTTGGACACCATTTCCTACCAATGAAAAAATTGAAGACCATTCAACATTTGGAATTATATTGCCTCTTATGCACTTCTCGAAGTAATTTTAGTCATATCAAAGGTCCTGAATAGTGCCTTTTGCAATTCTAAATTATTCTTGGGGGAATTAAGCCATTTAGAAATAGATAAAAAATTGAGTGTAACAGGTGTGAGTACAAGATTGACACAGAGCAGGAGTGGACTTAAGTTCAGTTGGAGACAAACCTATAGGAGAATGGGAAGAGTTGGTCCAAAATGTTGCAGATGCCCCTGTCTCAAAACAACCCACAAAAGGTAAAAAATCCCAACAAGAGGTCTGAAAAGGAAATCTCTCCCCAAAATAGACTCATGAACTAAACAAGGCACGATAGAGGAAAATTCAAATGAAAGTTGAGAAGTGACCAGAATAAAAATTGTCCAAAAATGTGTCTGAGAAGAAACCTTTGAACATATCAGTTCCACGGGTAGCCTGGAGAATGGGCTCATGTTAGGGCCTGCTACACTTAACCTTTCCCCCATGAACTTGTCTTTATAGCCAGACAAGAAAAGAGAGGCAGAGATAAACAGTTGGGTTATTAGTAAGTCAGATTTCCAAGGATAAGCATTCTTTTGAATATAACTAGATAATCAAAGGATTCCTAGAAAATACTCCTTACTACCAGGAGGAAAAATATATTTGACATTTGGTAAAATGAAGGAGTCCAGAGTTCAATTCATGCAAGGCCTACTTACCCTCTCCCCACCCGCTTTCTTTCTTTCCATACAGGTCAAAGAGTCCAAGTGTGTTTGTTGTCAAGGTGTCCCACAACAATGTGCTATTTCTCACTGAGGGTCTTAGACTGCAGCAATCAATCTCCAATGGATCCCAGGGCCTGACATATGCTGAGTGTCCAAAACATTCCCAATCTTCTCACCTTCAGCATACCTGCATGCCCATCCCCTTTAAAACCTGCCTCATTCCTTTGAGATATTGCTCCTACTCAATTATGAAACTAATTTCACACAAATAACTATGCATATTAATTAGTTGCTTTTTAATATAAAACCCTACCAATATTTTTAGGCATTAGACAAAAAAATAATAATTTGATCTTAAAGGGAGAAAGCCAGAATTTGAATTCTGTCAACCACTTTCCACTTGAGTGACCTTTAATGAGAAAGTTATTTCATGTGTCTCATTTTTTTTCCCTTATTTGTGAAATGAAAATAGTGCATAAGATAATAGCAGAACAGGGGCTGGGATTGTAGCTCAGTGGTAGAGTTCTCGCTTTGCGTGTATGAGGCACTGGGTTTGATCCTTAGCACCACATAAAAAAATAAAGATATTCTATCCATCTACAACCAAAAACAAAATTTTTTTTAAAGATAATAGCAGAACAGAGAAGACTAACTACATTTGCACTATGTAAATTTGTTAAATATGAAATACTAAGCAAAGTAATAACTAATGGAGAATGAAGACCTTAATGATAGAACTTAGGTTTTCTGAAAGTGTAACAATATTACCACATTTTACTGCATCATCATCACAGATTTTATGCCAAATTTTTGTGATGATATGTGAAGATTTTTTTAAAAGATGTGTGTGTATTACTTAGAAATCATACATTACTAAACCTTCTTTGATGCAAGATTAGGATGCACCGGATACTTACAAACATACAGTAATGGAGTGGCAACAATTACACAGTAACATATGTCAGAGACTTCCTTGAAGGCAACCCCCGCAGGGTGTTACAATCTCCATTTTGGGTTGAACCCAGAGTTGCTCTATCACTGAGCAAGATCCCTTTCTGTCAGTCTAAATGTCTATTTTTAATAGAGGGTAGAAGTTGCCCAAGCTCACCTTGAAGCTGTGATCCTTCTGCCTCAGTCTCCCAAGTCACTGGGATTATGTGTGTGAGAACCTAAGTGACCTGTTCTTGCTCATCACTGCTGGACTTTCCTCTTCACCATGGCATTCGACAGCCTTCTCACAAGTACCCTCACTTCCACTCTTGACATATAACAGTCCATTTTCCACAACACAGATGGAATGATCTTTTTAAAACCAGTCAGACCATATCCCTCCACTCTTTAGAGCCAAACCAAACTCCTTTTCCACCATCACAAATTCAGCAGTGATCTGGATGCTGCCCCCATCCTCACCACTGTCCCCTCCTCCCTCTGCTCCACTACACCAGCCTTCCTGCTGACCCAGAACAAGCTTGAGCCAATCTGTGCTTCACATTTACTTGCCGCTTTCCTGGAATGTTCCTGGTTAACTGAAACTATCACAATTCAAACCTCTGCTCAAATGTCATCTCTGCAGAGGAGACTGACCACTGTGAAATTGAGTCACTCCACTTCCCCTTTCACCATATCACACTACCCTGTTTTACTGTTCTCTTACTATTACACTATAGATTTCTTAATTTGTTCATATGCTTACTTTCTCTCTTCTCATACCAAAAAGTCTGCTTGTCTAATTCTTCATATCCTGATCACTTAAAACAGTGCCTGGCACAGTGTTTCACAAATGTTAATTAAAGAATATAAATACAACCTATATACATAAATCCCTGCAGCAATCCTCAGTCACAGATGTGAACTCAAATGTCCACAGCATTATGGGTAATTTTGTGTGTCAACTTGACTGGGCCATGAGATGCCCATATATCCAATTCAACATTATTTCTGGGTTTGTCTCTGTGGTATTTCTGGAAGTGCTTAGTGTTTGATTTATATACTAAGTAAAGCAGATGTCCTCCCAGTGTGTATGGCACCATCCAGTCCACTGAGGACCCAAGCAGAACAAAAGGCAGCAGAGGACTGGGCTGATTCATTGAGATGGAACATCAATCTTCCCCTGCCCTGGGCTCTCCTGGGTCTCCGGCCTTCAGATGGGATTGGAATCTACCCACCAGCCTTCCAAGGTCTCCAATTTGCAGCAGCAGAGTAATGAGACCTCTTGGGCTCCAGAATCATGTGTAACACTACCCTGTTTGTGTGTGTGAGAGAGAGAGAGAGAGAAGTATGGGGGTGGGGGGCACAAGAGGAGGAGAGGAGATTGAGGGAGATAGGGGGAGAGGGAGAGAGGGAAGGGGAAGAGTGGAGGAAGATCTGGTTCTATTTTTTTCTGGAGAACCTTGAATAACTACAAGGCCAGTTATAGAGATGTATACTCCAATTTAGCTATTAAATGAACTCAGTTGCAGTGCCAATTTCAATTAATAATTCAATTAATAATTTCAAATGATATTTTAATAATATTAAAGTATCATTTGAATAAAACAAAAGTATGGGGAAAATTAACTTACCAAATAGTCATACCATTTTTGCAAGGAAAAGAAAAATGAAGCAGAAGAGAGCCTAACCCATCAGACAATAAAATATCTGTTTTAAATAACTAGGGACAGAAAAATGATCACTTGAAGAAAATAGAAATTCCAGACAAAAGATCAAGTACATAAATGAAACTACTGCCTCTACTATGTTGAAAAATATTGGCAAAATTTCCTTCAGAGAATATTTTCTATATAATCACAAAGTAGTAAGTAGGATAAAAGTTGTTATATTTAAAGAATTAACTCCTTTTATATAGATTTTTTTTCAAATTAACAATAAGCACCTAAAATAAAACAAATCTAGAGTGGCAATGTGCTATAGAAAAAAATACATAAAAAAACATACAAATTCTCTAGTAATTCAATACACATTAAAAACAATAACACATTAAGTTTTCATTTTCAGATTGACAGATTAAAAATACTTCCTAGCATTGGTGAGCATATAGGGAAAGAAGATCCTTTATATACAAAACATCTAGAAGAATATTTGGTACTAATGAGACAGAAAGATAACCCATAGGCAGCCAGGAAAATGGTCTCAGAGAAGAAAAGGAAGAGAATTGGGAGATCAAGCTTCTGACCTCAGCTATTCCAGCCACAAGGACAGTTCCTTAAGAGCCCTTAGACACAACCCCAAAAGCTACTTCCTCTTGTGCCAACTGACTCTCACCCCTACACTGTGCTGATTAAGGCTTAGAAATCATTTTTTTCCAGGTTTGCTAAAGGCAAAATAGAGTTGATTGCCCCCCTTTCTAAATCTTATATCTCATCTAGGGGGACAGATCAAGCCCATAAAAACCCCTAGCCAACAGATATCCTCGGCCTCCCTCTCTCAAGACCCCTCCCTCTTTGGGAGCTCTTCTTTCTTTTTATTACACTAATAAACCCTGTTACTTTGCTCTCACCCTTATGTCTGTAGATTTCATTTTTGAATTTGCAAGACAAAGAACTCATGCATCCATGCTCCCTGTTACAACTACTCATGGAATCCAGTTCTCCATTGTGATTAAAACCCTTAGAAACTGCTAATGTTTGGCAATTCCCATTTTAGTAATTTATCACAAAAATTAGCTGAAGTCATCTTATACAAAATGTTTCTTACATAGGTACTTACAAGACCAAAAAATTATAAATGTACAATCATATGTATGAGTGGAATGTTACACAACTACAAAGAATGACTCTGTAGTAGGGTACTAACATACAAAAGTGTTTCTAATATATTGAGTGAAGGAAGTGTTAAGGGCAGTTTGTAGAATCTGAGTTCTGAGTATAAATATATGATGTATGTTATACTATATATACTACATTATTAGGGAAAACATTAACCACTTAACATTAAGTCATTATCTCTTGTGATTTTATTCTTTGTTCTTATCTCTATTTTTAATTGTACTATAATGGATATTTGTTGCATGTTTTAAGAGTTTGGGAGTTTTGTGGGTAGGAGAGTTAATTACTGGATCTCTGCTGCAGATAGTTTTTTAAAGCCTATGTTTTATTACCAAAATCTAAATTAAAAATATCTTGAGTAAAAAAATAATCATGTATCATTCCCCACATATAGTTTAAGTACTCTACCCACAGAAGAAACCAGCATTACCATTAGAGCAGCCCTTTTTCTTTTCTGTTACTACCAATGGGCCAAGATATTTGCAAAGCAAAAATTAAGCAATAAGGTATGACAGATAATTCGGTGATTGTATGGTAATGAACTCCAGAGGCATCAAAAGTTTGATATATTGCTGAGTACAAATATTTCCCTTGGGTGTAATTAAAATCTGAAAAGCTTGCCCCAGAGTCACTGATATAAATAGTCCTCCTTGTGGATAAATATGTTCCCAACTGTTGCGTGGGTGCTTTAGTTGTGTTCAGTTATACAGCACTATAAAAACATAACTCAAACCAATTCTGAATTAAGGTTTGGGAACAATCAGAGCCAAAATATTAATCCTAATTCTAGTAGCATAACCAACCAAATTAATAAGAACTATAGCAACTGCTAATACAATTATCAATATCACAGCAATACAAACAAAAGACTCCTAAATACCTATCAGACCAATCTTTTATATTTTATAGGCCCAGAAGATAAACTCAAATATTTAACATTTAAACACTTAAAGCAGAATGTATTAAACAAAAATTAAATCTGAAAATTCGACTGTGTTCAACCTCACCTGGATCCTAAATTTGAAAATTCAGTTTAAAAGAGTGTGTGTGTCTATACCATGACAATCAGGGAAAATTAAAAACTGGGTATTAACAAATTTTTATCAGTTTTTAGAGTGGTATGGTAGTTATAATGTTTTAAAGACCACATCTCTTTACGAGATCCACATGAAATGCTTCATATAATGACATGTCTGGAGTTCACTTCAAGATAGTCCAGTTTGAGAGCCAAGGGCGTAGCTCATGGGAGAGCCTGGTGCCTAGCATCTGCAAGGCCCTGGGTTCCACCCCCAGCACAATAAAAAATCATCATCATCATGGTGGGGGGTAGGCTGCAGATTAATCACTACAGGCTGCTGTTGAAGTACGAAAGCACATGTGGGTTCACCATACTATTCTCTTCATTTTTGTGAATGTTTGAAGATTTCAATAACAAGATTGTTTTAAAAATTATTTGCTTCAGCTGGGCATGGTGCTGCATGCCTGTAATAACAGTGGCTCAGGAGATTGAGGCAGGAGGAATACAAGTTCAAAGCCAGCCTCAGCAATTTAACAAGGCCCTGTCTATAAAATATAAAATGTGCTGGAGATGGGGCTCAGTGGTTAAATGCCCCTGGGTTCAAGTCCCAGTACCAAACAAAACTATTTGCTTCAGAAATAATTCCTGCATACCGATTGTGGTTTGGTGAAAAAGTTTATTATCATGTAAAAATTACCAAAAAAAAAAAAAAACCCAAAACAACAACAAAACAACTTTAGCATATTTGGTAATGGAGAAAATCTCACTTCTAAGTACAATAGTCATTGTTAGAACCTGGGAAGGGTAAGGAGAAGAGAGGGATGGAGAGAAGGTGGTTAGAAGGCATAGGAGTGCAATTGGGTAGGAGGAAGAATTTGTCATGTCTTATGACACTGTAGGATAACTGTGGTTGACAAGAACTATTAGAACATTTCAAAATAGCTAGTGGAGAAGACAATGTTTCCAACACAATTTATGTCTGAGATGAAGGATCTGCCATTTATTCTGATCTTATCGTTACACATTGTATACACATACTGCAATATCACAATGTGCCCTGTAACATGTGCGATTACTATTTGTTAATTAAAAAATTTTAACATCTCATTTCTTGTATAGAGTTTAATGTAAATGAAATAACAAAATTTAAAAAGTATAGACCACTGAGGTGAAAGCAAGTTGAAATAGAGAATAATGAGAGTGAGTCACATTTAAATATTGCAGTTGATATGTTTTCCAAAATAGGGGCATCCTATTTGAACTCAGATAATTGCTGAAGTGATTTGTAAAAATCAAATTCCTTCCTCTTAAACTTCCTCTTAAAGAGGAGTCCCAGCCATTAGTTATCAATGAAATATGAAGAATTCTATTAATATGAAATAAAAGGGCAAGATGGAGAGGTGAGCAAACCAGTTTGGTTTCAGAGATACTTTGACAGGTTGTGAACCACCACACTTTCTTCCTTAAATGGTTAGTTACATTTCACTTCTATTTTGTATTTATGATGCCTCTTTAAGATCAACTGAGTTGTAACAATCGTTTGGTCAACTGCCTATACTAGCTCTAGACATAGGAAAGGCCACATGGGGCATCATCTGGAGATTGCTGGGCTCCAGATGCGTCAATCCTTCACGTAAGTATTATTGCCTTTATTCATTCAAGTAATATTTATTGATGTTTCTCTGTGGGTCTGACATGATACAAAGCCCTGGGTCTATAACCATGAACAAAATACTAACATCTGGAAATTAAGATTCCAAGTCTTAGGATTTAGGTAAAATCACCAAAAGCTGTTTGACTAAAATATTCATATATGACCTATTCTCTGAACTTACCAGTTCTCTAATTTACTGAATTTTAAAAATATTGTAAAAGTTTGCAGAAATGCTTATCAAGTGGATTTGCAGAGCTTAAGAGACACATGAGAAAATGGGTCTCTGAAGATTACAAACTCTCCTGCCTACCCTAACCTCTTTTGTATACCCATTCTTTATTCCTAATCCTCTCCTCTGTTGCCATCACCTACCCTTTTCTACAAACTTCTTCCGTTCTCAGACACTGGATTTCTCTGACTCTGCCTCTCAGTCCTCCTCATCCTCCAGGGCAAGCATCTCAGGCTGGGCTGCATCCCAGCTTTGTGCTCTCATTCCAAGCACAAAGTCCCCACTCTGCCAATACCTCCAGATGCAGAAGCTGAGCCAATATGAATTAAATATTTAGGGGCTGGGGAGGTAGCTCAGTTTGTAGAGTGGTTGCCTTGCATGTACAGGCCCTGGGTTCAATCCCCAGCACCACCAAAAAATAAAACAATAAAAATACTTAAATGCCATTATCTGCTACAATGTTTAAGTGCTAAAAAACTATGAGGCATTTCATCCATTGTCATTAACTATAAAGTTTATGATTACTCATAAGAACCAAGTGTTTAGAAATACAAATGGTCAAAAATATGCGAAAAAATGTTCAATATCTCTAGCAATTAGAGAAATGCAAATTAAAACTACATTGAGTGGGCTGGGGTTGTGGCTCAGTGATGAAGTGCTTGCCTAGCATACATGAGGCACTGGGTTCAGTTCTCAGCACCGCATATAAAGCTCCATCGACCACTAAAAAAATATTTTTAAAAAAGCTACATTGAGATTCATCTCTCTCTAGTCAGAATGGCAATTATCAAGAATACAAGCAACAATAAATGTTGGTGAGGTTGTGGGGAGAAAAAGACTCACTCATACATTGCTGGTGGGACTGCAAATTGGTACAACCACTCTGCAAAGCAGTGTGGAGATTCTGCTCAAAACTTGGAACGGAACCACCATTTGACCCAGTTATCCCACTCCCTGGGAGTAGGAATAAAAGGAAGGGATAGGGGATGGGAATGGGAAAGAGGAGAATGAATCAACCAAAATATGAATGCACAACCAGTGTAAATCCACCTCTTGTTCAACCACAAGAATGGGATCAAAATTATAATGGGTTTTACCCATGTATGTATAATATGTCAAAATACACCCTATCATGTGTATCTGAAAACAAATTGGGTAAATTTGGAAGATTGATTCTTGGGTGCATCGATTCTTCCATGAATTGGCTGTTGCCAATATGACTTTTGTTGACATTTCATTAGGCAAAGGATGTTGCTTCCAAGTTTGACAGAGATACTCAGGAGAGTCATGCAGGTGACAAATGTGTTTCTGGAACTACAGTCACTTCCCTCTCCTAATGGACTCAAGGGCACCTCAGGCTCTAGGACAAAGTGGGGAAAATGGGGAGCTGCCCGTTCTGGAGCTAAACTAACTTGGCAAACCAGTGTTTGCCAGGTTCTCACATTGCATTTTCCTTTTTTAAACTGTTTTCAATTGATGCAACAATTCTGTATTTATGGAGTATAGTGTGATGCTTCAATAAAGGTGTACATTAATAATCAAGTGAGGGTATTTAACATATCTACCATCTACTTTTATTCTTTGTGCTGAAAACATTGAAAATTCTCTTCTGTATTTAAATATTCACTACAAGAATTTTCTCATATTAAAAGCAAGACTTTGGAGATAAAAGTTTCAATAAATAAATATACGGCAATATTTCTCAAAGCATGTTATGTTCAATATTGTTTCCCTCATATGTCCTGCTATAAACCCATTTTAATCACACATAAGAGTGGGAAATGTGACACATGGTATCCCTTCCCCCTTTGATTAATTATGCATATTAGTATATTAAATTCCTGCCATTAACTATGAGAAAAATAGGTCTCTACCTAAATCTTGCCCTTCGTGATGTTTTTTTTTTCCTTTGTTCCTCTGATTTACTTAAATCATTCTGTTACTATTTTGAGGTCATACACAACATGTTCCACCATTGTGACACTTTCAGGAGTTGGTTTTATGCTTTTTGTTTTCTAAACTTCCATCAGAAAGTAACTTCAAGCAGCAGGGCATGAGAGGGAAGTGTGGAGGGAGCTCCCCGTGTGGCACCATGGTAAATGAGACATCCTCAAAACAACCAGAGTCATCCCAGAAACAAATAAGTGAAATATTCTGAGTGATCAAAAATTCTTAAATTAACAGTCATAATTGATGCAGTGATAGCTGTAGGCAGCTCTGGGAAAACCATGAGCATAAAAAGGTGTTAATCCCATATGAGGCCTGAAAACCACAATATTGAGACTTACATTGAATAAGTTAAGCAGAATTAAGACCAAAAAGTCATAATAAAAAATAATGTCAGTGAGATTGTCACTTTCTCCAAGGGCTGAAGACAACCCAGAGTAAAGGTAAGTTAGGTTTGATCTCCTTGCCCTGCTGTTTATCCAACTCAACCCAGACAGAAATCTTGCTGACAGATTCAGGGCACACCTTCCTGCCGTTATAAGTGGCAACTGCTCCACTACCATTGTTCCCCATTTCATTCCAAATACTTATGACTCCCATGACCTCACTCTGTCTGCACCTTCCCAAAGAATTCCAGGACACCTATAACAAAAAGGCAGTCCCAATCAAAGTTATTACTTCCCACTGCCTCCTGTATCTAATAAGTATTCTAGACTTTCACCAAGTTCTTTCACATTTATTTTTTATTTTTTCTACCTCTAGTCTTTGTCTTTCCCAAGCTATTCTAACTTTTATTTTCTGTATTATATTACTTGAATTGATGAAAATATATAGAGATATACAAAGAAATCATCAATACTCTAGTTTCTGCAACTCCATGTTTAATCTCTGGTACTCCTATTGAGTTTGTCACTTTTGATTTAATATTTCCAAAATCTCAAATCCCTGGTTTGTTCTTTTTTTAAAACCATAAAACCTTCAGTGAGAAAATTAAAAAGCAAATGGCTTGCTCTCCCAACATTGCCCCCAGCCCTCTCTTTAATTTGGTCTCAAACCATATCAATATAGAGAATATTTGAGATCTGTGTCCTTTTATATCCACATTCCTGATATTTTGGAGGTTCCTAATTACCTCCCATAATACATAATCACCTTATTGTTTTGCAACATGGAAATGTTTTTTATTGGCATGAAATCCTCTTATTTATGCACCTAAAAAGGCCGGGGGGTAGGGGAAACCCTGTAGATGTTCAGTCCTAGGAGATGGAAGTCAGAGTATGCTGAAATACCTAAATAAATCTGTAAGTTGCTCATAAATAATTGAACAGACCAACAAGCTAGCTCAATTATACCAAAAAAATGATTGCTCAGTACCCCATATTATATCATTTGTGGTAAAGAGCATTTGAAGTTAAATATAAATTTAACCTCCCTTCCCACTGCTTATGGTTTCCAAAAAGGCCTGTCTGGTAAGGTGAAATTTTCCATGCTTGGTTTCAGCCCAGAGGGGAACACTGATGGAGAAAATGTTCAACAAAGACTAATGATTTATGAAGGGTAAAAAGTGTTTTTTATTTTATCATAAAGAAATTATTTTGAGAATGCAATCCCTGTAAAGAAAATATTTGTTTAAATATATGAATCTTTTACTAACAAAACAATTTGGGGAAATTTATTTTTATTCTAAGATAAAAATCCACACTGCTGCATATTCAGAACAATATCAACTACATTTAAAATCAAATTCTGAAAATTCTGTAGGCACACAAAGTTATACTATCAAATAGAAAACTGTACTTTGCCCTTGCCTATTGACCTTATTTTACTCATCTGCCTCTGCCGTAAGCCAGTCGTAAGCCAACTGCTTTGTAACTCTTGACATCTTATTTCTGATTCAGAGATTGCTATAAACATTGTGCCTCATTGTCTTCCAAATCCTGAGCATCTCACCTGTTTGTGAAATCTTTCCTGATTAACCTCCTCTAAGATCTTGTAGGAAGTTCATCCTTAAGTGCTCTTCCATAAGATAGCCCTTAGCAGTGTGTTGTGCTCCTTCCTTTAGGTTGTAGAACTGCAGGCACAGTTATATATTACTAGATTTCTTTCCAAACTCAGTCAAGGGAAGTGACCCTAATATATATTTACTGTACATACCTACTCCAACCTGCCCCTTGAATTTAGGAAAAAATTAGAAAACCTCATGTCCTCTATCCAGCAATTTTAGCTGAACTGGAGAGATGAAATAAAGGAAAACAAGATTCACTGATTCTATTTAGATTGTGGCAATAATTATCTTCCAACACATAAAGATCTATTTACAAGAGGCTCAAAACTTACATATTGTAGTCTGAGTAAGAAGAAAAAAAGAGATGTATTTTTTCCACTTTGAAGTATTTATGAATGACTTGGGAAGTCAAGGAAAATGGAATGATTTTTTTTTAGGAGATAGTGAATTCTCTCAACTCTGGAAGACTTCAAAGAGAAGCTGGATTACCAACTGGGATAACAGAGGAGAAACTCAAGATTTGAACTGAACCATATCGTCTCTGAGGCGCCTTCACACCCTGAGGTTCTTACTTGGCAGACTCGCTGTCTGATTTTCTAGATCTTTGCTAGTTTATTTTAGGCCTTGGGTATTCAGGCAATTGCTAACACCTAAAATTCTTTTTCGAAGTTTAAACCTCAACAAAGTCATTCTTATCTCTTTTCAAATGCCATTTTAAAATATGTTTAAAACCCATCAGAATTAGCCACTGAAGAGCTTTTGGTAAAGAGCTTTTAAACTGAAAAGATAAGTACTCAGAAGATAATTGCACCAGGAAACCAGAATTTTTTTTCAGTAAGGCATCATTTTTCAAAATTCAATCTAACGTGGCCAATTAATGTGCTGGAGAATAGTATGCCTTCAGAGAGATAAATACTGGAGCTTTCTTTCCTTTTGAAATAAATGACATCCTAATGCTCACAGAAGGTTCTTGGGAAATTTTTCTCTGACACTGAAATAAATATATGTGATTCATCAGAGAATTAGGAACTAGTGTTCAGCTACTTGGTTTATTTACACTGCAAAGTGTAGCCTTGATCTTGGTACATGAGCAAGATTCTGAAAATGTGAAGACTGTTCTAACCCACAACCAGCCCTGCATCTACTTGTCTGGAAGAAGATGACATAGTTCCCTCTGATTTCAGTCCCACTATCCTTTTTTCTCATCTCCACTTCTTTGGGTTTCTCAGTCTCAAAAAAATTGTCTAAAACAGCTAGGAGAATGTGATGGCTTAAGAGGAATATTTAGAAGGCAAATACCACTTTAACAAACCATTCAGATTCTACATCTCTCCTGAAGTCTGAGAGTCTTCAGTACAGGATGCATCCCGAATTTAGATCATGGTTGATAGTTTTTCTGTGGAAAATTTCCCCCAATAAAGATCAATTAATTGCCAAGCTGCTTGCACTATTTTTAATACCTTTTCTTATTTCTCCTCAGTGCATTCATATAATCTCATAAGTATTCCATTTATCTGTGCCAGATGTGGCAAACACAGTTGCAGGCCATATCTGCCAAATCTGATGTTGATTTAGAGTCAGCATTTTATTATTTTAATGTCTTCAGTTTAGCCATCTATACCACCAGTCCCAAATGTCTGAAGAGACTAGCAGTCACACCTTATATTACCTGGCTGGCCCCAGTAGTTCTTTGAATGTGCATCCTTGAATTTTATGCAAAAATACTTTCATACTAACCCTTGAGGTTGTGTATCTATTATACTGTAAACTGAAGGTAGGATGTGTCTTATATCAACTACATGTTTTCTAACATCTAAAACAGTACTAGGTATTGAACATTGTAAGGGTTTGACAAACACTTTTTTTTTGACAAACACTTTTTAGTTGAGGGAAAAAAATATCAGAAAGAGGTCTGTGTGTCTCAGTTTCTAATGCATATGGGCAGGATTGAGTGAAAATAACTTTATTCTGCCTGCATACTAAATAAAACTCCTGTTCCTTATTATGGCCTAATAGGTGGAAACATTTTTTTATAAACAGGTTTAAAATTTTTATTTTATTTTTTACAGAGGGCAAGGATTGGTGGAAGAAAGAATATGACTTTGTTAAGGCTAAAAAAAAAAGAAAAAGAAAAAAATCCCCCCTTTTTTCATCTAACTGGGACCTGGGCTTGATTATAAACTCCCTGGAGGAAAACGCAGGGGCCATTTGACATTCTCAGCACACACAGGAAGAGCTATTTTAATGAGGAGAGCTACTTGGGCTTTCCCCTCCCCATTGTCCAGAGAAGTCTCATGGAAATAGTGTGTCTATTTAAATAAATATGATTTCAAATCAGTTATATGAATTTGGATGTGTTTCTCCCCGAGAAAGATCTACCTTGAATTGAACAATTTTAAGTGAAATTTTGAGGATACAAGCTAAAGGTTTGCAATGAACCAAATGGTCAAGAACAGGAACAATATATAAGCACAAAAAGTATGGCTCAAGACACGTGGATCTAGACAGAGGGGATTTCAAACCTAAAACTGCAATTTGAAATTGAGGGCTCCCCCACCCCAGTATCGCTATGTATATTAAGCACATTTCTCCAAGACTCTTCTCCCTCTTCTTCAGCCTACTATTCTCCATTTCTTTGCTATAAGTTTCTTCCCATATCCTGTTGTTTCTCTGGCTAGCTAAATCCACCATTTTTTTTTAAATGACTCACATTTGTGTCACTGTTCACACACCGCTGCCCCATTGTCGTGGCTGGTGCCATTTAACATGCATGTATCAGAAACAAGTCTACAAAAGCTATTTCAGGTACAGTATTTGGCCATTACATCTAAAACAACAGAAATAAGCACATACTTGAGAAATTTTATTGAATGGTAAAGTATTTGTGTAGCAACTTCCCATAGAAATGAATGGCTTGTGGAAGGCCATTTCTTCTCTCACAGAAACTCAGATGTTCTTAATTCTTTCCTCTCAGCACATTGGATTGCATACCTCTTTCATTTATATACTCAACTCCCAGGCAAGAGGCTAAATCAGACTTTCTGGGCAAGGCTGTCTGTGGACTTGCTTTTCTTTAGTCTTATCCTTCATTGGCACATAGATCCCCCCTACACACACTATTTCCTGTGATGGTGTTTTTATTTAGTTGCAATGTATTCTGTAAGGTTACACACCATTCCTCTTGATAAACTCACGCAGTTTTCACTGCTATGACTTAGCATCTTACAGCTGATGGCTAACATTTTAGAGAAATGTATAGCCCATCTGTCATCACACAAAAGCAGACTTGACCACATCTCCTCTGAGAGTTTTCAAACAGCTCCCCGCACAAGTTTGTGACCCTTTCTCTGCCTGACTGAATTCTATCAATAGCCTTTCCTGGAGCCAAGGAATGATATGGAAACTAATGAGAAACTACAAAAATAGTATATTTAACAATTCTTAAAACACTCTCAAAAGAAAAGCACCATTTAATCCATCTTGCAGATAGCTTAAGACACAAAGAATCTAGTCACTCAAATGGCTGTCTTTCTTGACTTATAGTTTTCTACCATCTCAGTCAAATGTCCAAAGGGAGTGGATTTAGCGTTTTTAAATGGTCCAATACACCAAAATGATCATTTGTCAAAGACTAGACACACTGTCCAGGAGTCTTTCACGAAGGGTTCTCTTTTTACTACAGGAGAGCACTCATTTCTAAACTACTATACAGGAAAACATTATTCATGAGAAACTTCTAATACTTTATATTCTATAAGTTTGCATAGGATTATGAATAACTAAGTCAATGATACTGTAAGAAAAATCACATTCCCAGATAATTCTAATTAACATGGAAGAAACTGTTTAAACTTTTTTTTTTTCCTTTTTGGTATGATGAAGTTCAATGGCAAGTGTACGGGCTCAGGAATCAAGGGCTTCTGAGTTCAAACTCCAGGTACAGTTATCCACTGCATAGTCTAGAAGAAGTTATTTAACTACTAGAGCCTTAGTGTCTTCATCTGTAATTGGAGGTAATAAAATTGACCTTGTAAATTTGCTAGGATTACATGGGATAATACATGCAAAGCAGCTATCATAGTGCCTGACATGGAGAATGCCTGACATAGTGCCCTAACATTGTAGATTTAAGTCAAAACATTGCATGATAATGATTGAAGTTAGCCTTTAAAAATTGTCAGGCATACCTAGTCAAGAACAATCTTACGGAACTCTGATTAGGCCTGTTCATGGATTTCTATTATGACATCTATTAAAATTACATAAAGTAAAACCAAATTACACATATATAAGCTAAACTTTAAAATCGAAATGTTTTGGCATCAAAATGGATCATGTGGAGAAAAATACTTTGTTATCCAAGTAATTTTTGTCTCAGGAGGATGCCATAAAAGCAGACCCTGCCTTGTGATGAAAAGGCATGCCCAAGGGATTTATTAAGTGCTTCCAGGAAATACCAGTAAGGGGGGGAGATCAGGATAGGGAAGGCAAGAAGTCAAGCGAGGGACCCTATCAGGCCAAGCTGTACCTGTAGCCTGAGACTGTAGGGAGCTCTGGAGTACAAATTGTATGCCAAGGTATCCTTGCGCAAGGAAAAGGAATTGGGCTTGGCACCCTTCAGTCTTTGGCTGTGGGCTACAGAATGGAGGATACAAGAGGGGAACATAAACACCAGGCACTTCAAGCCTGTGTCATATGGACGAAGCAGCTTCAGTAGTCCAAAAGGTACTCCTCTAGAGAGTAGAAGGTGGTCTGCACAGAGAAGCACACAGAAGTGGGGGGAACACTTGTGGGTGGTCAGGGATGAGGACTCAGCCACAATAAAAGGCATAAAACCTCTAAGGAGATCTGAGTGGAGCACTGACAGCAGCCTCTACAGTCACATCATGTATTCTACCAATAAGCTCAGCCTCCTAGAGGATCTTTTTTGCAAATATTTGTTTAGCAACCAAGAAATCAACTAGCATTATTTTCCCATCTGCCTGCCTTGCAAACATCCAAGAGTATCCTCACTTAAAAGACTGAGGCATTTGGTTTAATCTTTTTCCATTATTTGCTTTTGTTGCCTGTGTGATTAGGATCAGATTCAGAAAATCATTGTGTAGACCAGTGTCCGAGCTTTGTCCCCTGTATTTTCTTCTAGTAGTTTTACATTTTCTTGTCTTACAGTTAGGTTATCAATTTTGAGTTGATTTTTATATATGGTATGACATGGGACCAATGTCAACTTCTCTACATGTAGATATTCATTTTTCCCAACACCATTTATGGAAGACACTTAATCCTTGATAGAAAATATTTACAATCTATACACCTGATAAAGGGTTAAGATATAAGAAACTTAATAGCAACAAAATAACCTTATTAAAAATGTACAAAGAACATGAATAGACATTTGTAAAAGGAAGACAAATAGCCAACAGGCTATTTTTTAATGTAAAAAATGCTCAATTTCAACTAATTAGCAAAATGCAAATTAAAACCATGAGATAGCACTCATGCCTGTTAGAATATCTAGTCTCAAAAAAATAAGAGCCAGGTATAATGATGCATCCTTATAATCAAAGCAACTCAGGAGACTAAGGCAGGAAGATGGCAAATTTGAGGACAGCCTGGGCAACTTAGTAAGACCTTGTCTCAAAATAAAAAGGACTGAGGATGTAGCTCTTTGGTAAAGCCCCCCCCCCCAAGTTCAATTGCCAGTAAAAAAAAAAAAAAAAAGAGAGAGATAATTCTGACAAGAAGGTAAAAGAAAAAAATTACTTACATATTGTTGGTGATAATTTAAATTGTTCAAAACATTAAAAACATGGAAAATCCTTAAAAGATTAAAAATAGAATTTGCACATGATCTAGCAATTCAACTACCTGGTGTCTATCAAAAAGAAATGAAATCAGAATGCCCAAGAGATACTTGCACACTTCTGTTCACTGCAGCATGATTCATGGTAACCCCAATATGGAATCAACCTACATGTCCACCAATGGATGCCTGGATAAAGAAAATATGGTCCATGTACACAATGGAATACTATCCAGCCTTTAAAAAGAAGGCAATTCTGTCATTTGTGACAACATGGATTAATTTGGAGGACAGTATGCTAAGTGAAATTAGCTAGACACAGAAAAATATCTCATGATCTCATTTACATGAGGAATCAAAAAAGACTCATAGAATTGTATAGAATTGGAGAGTAGAAATAGTGGTTTCCCCAGAGGTTGGAGGCTGAGAGAATGGAGAGATATTGGTAAAAGGGCAGTTTCAGTTAAGATGAATGAGTTTTTGAGATCTATTGCATAGCACGGTGAATATAGCTAATAATGTGATCTATATTTCAAAATTGCCAAGAGCATGTTTTATGTTATTACAAATAAATGATAGTTATGTTGATTAGATTTAACCATTCCATAATGTATACATAGATCAGATCATATGGGACCTCATGACTATGGTATGTATGATCAATTGAATAGAAAAAATATTGAATATAATCAAGTCCCTGTACTCACTGATTCTGATTGCTGAATCCTGTTTCCATTCTAGTTTAAGAACATAGATCAAGGTATATTTTAAAATGCTGATGGTGCCAAGAATAAGAATTGACTCTTCATTTCTAATACACTTTGAAATTCACAATTTATGATAAACTATGTTATCTGTCAGCAACTCCATGAAATAAGAAGAAGCATTAAATACTACCCCATGCTATAGATGAAAAGCTCAGAAGCTAAGTAGAATACCAAAGTTCATATAGCAACTTGAACTGGGTCTCAATCCAAGGTTTAACACCAATGCTCTTTCCAATACATCAGCTGTCAGAACCAACAGTCTCCACATAGTGCTGTGCAGAAAGCCCATGTTGGCCACCTAGTTCTGGACTGCACACAGGATCCCAGAGCAGTCCTACCAGTTTAAGAGTCTCAGCTTAGTTCACATGGAGGAGTGAACTTCTCAGGTACTCTTCTGTTTAAGGCTCTTCTGATGACTCTTGGTCCCTCCTCTACTCTTTTAAAGGCAGATTTTCTGTCTTTATTCATCCTCAGTTCTTTGTACCTTCTTGAGGTCATTTTATCTACTCTCACCCTTTTTCACCTCTTAACTCTGGTCATATTTTGATGTTCTATGAATCCGTATCTCTTTAGATCAAACTACTCCCTAGTTCTGAAGATATGTATTCAACTCTCTAGTAACTGACCTAAAATTTTTGTTAAATACTCTTTTGACTTAAGCCTGTTTTTATCCTGTACTCCAATTCTCACTGAAAAGCAGTCTGGCTCTCACTTACCTACAAACGAGAGGCATTCAACCCCTCATCCCTGACAGCAGATCTGTGGTGAAGTCCTCTGAACTCCACACTTTCAGTACCTCTTATTGTTCCCCTTCTTCCCATCTGGCAGTGATGTTTGCCAGAGCAGAAAAACTCAACCCTGATCATTCCATTTCTACATGTAAGTTATCAGAATGTCAATTGTCTTCATCATCTACTGTCCACACACAAAGTCCACCACAGCCCTCCATGGTTGAACTTTTGTCTACACTTCTAGCTTCAATTACCCTGGTCCCTCTGATCCATTCTCTCTCTCTAGAGTACCATGCACAAAAACCTGCCTCTTCTCACACTGCTTCTTCCTCAGATAATGTGCTCTTTCCTCTCATTTACATGATGGTTTTATTTTGTGATTTCCTCTGATGTAATGCCTAACATGTATTTCATTATAGAATGGCACTTTTTCCACGTATTTCATATACATGTCTCCCCTTTCCCTTCATCCCACCAGCCTAATTTCCTCCAAGAAGAGGAATTAGTCTTATTTATCTTTGCATTCCAAGTGTCTAGAAGTGTTGACATTTCACAGGTGCTCAGTAAATTTATTTTGAATAAATGAATTCAAAACAACTTAGCCAGCTAAAATTGTTACAAAAAAATCTGATCAGTATGTGACAGATGTTGCAACCACAGTATTCTCACTGCGTTCTATTCAGTTCAGCAATATCACCGTCCCCTTAAGGGGCCACATCCTTCATACAAGGAACAGTGCTAAAAATTTTAGACACACTGGCCTTCCATCTCCCAGTAAACAAGATTCATTCCTGAAGAAGTTACCCTTGGTTTTCAGCAGAACCTCCTGGTCAGCGAGATGAGTTTTTTGGTAAACATTTTTCCAGAGTGGGATAAACCTCTTTACATAGTTCCAAATCAGTTTCATCTCAGGAAACAAAGGTCAGCACCTAATCTATTTCCAAACAATGCCATGATTCCATGTGCTTTTCCTACTATGAGTAGTATTGGTAGACTGAGTCTTCAGATAACCAAATATTGTAAGCTTTATGAAAGTATGATTCCAAAAAAATACATTCAGACAAGTCTGGACAACTAAGCAAGCACTGACGTGTGTTTAAATGGCTCTCAAGATGACTTGTCGGGACTGGGGTTATGCCACAATGGTAGCGTGCTCGCCTAGCACACGGGAGGCACTGGGTTCGATCCTCAGCACCACATAAAAATAAAAAAATAAAGATATTCTGTCCACCTACAACTAAAAAATAAATATTAAAAAAAAAAAGATGACTTGTCATTCTAAGTCTCACTGGAGAGTTGGGCTCCAAGGTGGCTGTGCTATCCCATCTCCTTGTTGCCTATCACAGGGCGCCAGCTCACAGACTAAGTGAGCAAATCCACAAATCAATCCCTGAGAGCCATAAAGGAAAGTCAAAAATTACCAGTCACATTTTTTCCCCAAACCATCTGCCTTTGTTTGATAGATTAAAACAGATACTATCTTTGTAATTTTTAGTTAAGTATTTCTAAATTTTTGCTGAACACTAGTTTCTTATAAAGCTTATAGAGGATAACTCTCTAATAAGGTGGGGCACAGGAGGGAAAAGATGGATACTCTTCATACTATGATCAAGGCTGGTTTACATGCTTATTTTAAAAAGATTGTTTCTGTTTCAACCAAGATCTCTTTGGATTTAAATTCTTTTCATTTCCCCGATGATTTAATTTTGAAAATTTTCAAACCTAAAATATGTTGAAACAGTGTAATGAACATTCAGATACCCTTCAGGTAGGTTCACCAGTTCTTGACATTTTGATATTCCTGCTTCATCTCTCTCAATTGTGTGAATTTTTCTCATGCATTTGAATGTAAATTACAAACATAATTCATCCTAAATTTCTCAACATGTTTCTTCTAAGAGCAAGGACGTTCTCCTTAGATTTAGTATTGCACAGAAATATTCTCTAACATAAGCTCATATTAAATTTCCCAAAGTATCATCAAAATGTTCCTTATATCTGTGGAGGGAAGGGGCATTAGTGTTTGGTATCCAGAATCCAGAAGGACATGACTTTTGACATTACGTCTCTTTATTCTTTAACCTAGGATAGCTCTGTCTTTTGTTTTTCATGACAATGACATCGTCAAGAATCCTTCCAATTGTCCTGCAGATGCAGATTTTACCAACTCTTTAGCTAATGATCATAGTCTGATTAAACTATGATCATTTCTTTGAAAGACAATGACAGGGTGGTGGTACAAATTTACCATTGCATCTCATCAGGGGATGCATAATGTGACCATTATTTGTGACCATAAGTTTGATCTTATCTTTAACATGATATCTGAGCTGGGCAAGATGGTGCACACCTGTAATCCCAGTGGCTCAGGAGGCTGAGGCAGGAGAATCAAAGCCAGTCTCAGCAACAGGGAAGTACTAAGCAACTCAGTGAGACCCTGTCTCTAGATAAAACACAAAAAAGGGCTGGGGATGGGGCTCAGTGGTTGAGCGCCTGTGAGTTGAATCTCTGGTACCAAAAAGAAAAAAGAAAAAAAAAAGTGTTATCTGCCAGAGTTATATATTGTAGAGGAAAACCTTTCCTCCTTGAAGTTAATCCATATTCTGTAATACCTTGAGACTATGAACATCATGTTCCTCTACAAACTTACCTGGGCTTAACATCCATTGATAACCCTTGCCCAAATCAACTATGTTGTAGTGTCAAAGAATGATTTTTTAACTATGTTATTTCTCTTACTTTTATAAATTGCTGTTCTTTTGTACAGAAGAGCTCTTCTTACCCTCTCCTTTTTAAATATCCCTACACAACGCAAATCCTTTTTTGTTCATAGTTATACTGTCTTACCTCTCTTTCTCTGGATGCTTAAATTGCTATTTAGCTTACTGGACCCTCTTTAAGGCAATTCCTCTGTCATTTCAACATATACTCCTCATTTCCATCATTCTTTGTATACCTTTCCTTTCTGCTACAAAATGTCCAGGCTTACCGTCTACTTTTGCCTGTCCCAGATGTGCTATTACACTGTTTCAATGGATCCCTGATTAAGAGGGCAACAGAATTTGGAAAACAAAATATTTTGGTGTGCTTACTGCCACAGCCTAAACTTTTAGAAAACAAATATCTTTTGTCTACAGGATCTCTGGTTTTGCTAAGTCTGGTATCACCAGTGCCCAAACACACCAATTCATAGTTTAAGTGCTCAACAAACACGTTTGATGTTTGTATTCTAAGAAATGGATATACTTGCAAAGATCATGATGTGTATGTTAAGGGTATCTGACTTTGGAATATGTTTCATCCATAGAGTCTCTGATCACACTTTACAATGTGACCTTAGCAATCATATTCAGCTTGGAATAAAATCTAAGAATACGCTTACTCTTTCCCTTTGTGAACACTGATCTGGACCTAAGTGTTCTTTTATATTTAGAGGCCTTTCTTTGATGACAACATATGAATAAACCCATCTACACAAAGGACCAGACATATTAACAGCACACATCTAGTAAAAAGAAATTTCAAATTTGGTATTAAAAGTTTTTCTCCAAAAGTTTACAAACTATCATTTTGGAGACACCCATTCCTTGCCTGTCTGCTGGCTTTCAATGTATCTGGATACAAGTGGAATAATGGTGTCTATATCTTCACTTTAATAGGAAATGGGCTCTTAAAAATTATTCTATTTGAACTACTACTCTGAGTGTTGGGACAGTAGACTCCATTTCTACAAAATGCTAAAAAAGTATTAAAATAGGAATTAGGATTTTTTGCTCACCCTACTTATTTTTTTCTCAACATACATCCAGTTCCAAGGGGGTGAATTAAACGACTTACTAGCTTTTTTCTTCTCTCAAAAAGCTACAATTTTCCGAAATGGCAGACTGCCATTTAAAGCAGAGTTGTTAGGCTTTTCTCTTGTGGGTTTAAACTGTGGCTGCTGGCTAAAAGCTGAAAGGGCCATTTTTCAAGCAGCACTTAGGTTTAGGAGCCAAGAGGGTCCTAAAATCTGAAGTGTCTCTACTTTTACTGGGGAGGATAGGGGTAAAGATTTTTTTAACCTAGAAAGGGTAGATGTTTCCACTAGTTTCTCTCTTTCACAGTAATCATAATTAAGAAAACTATTCATCAAAGAGCTCTGACTAGCATATGCTGGCATAGCAATATATTTTGCTGCAAATGTCACCAGTTTATAAGGCACCTTTCATTATTCCCATCTTGAACCAGTATAGAGATGCATCTTGTAGGATTTTGATTATGAAAATAACATTTTACATAAATCTTTGATAAATACAATGCATTTAAATTAAATGCTTGCAAAATCCTTTATAAGCCAACAAAATGTACAGTAAGTTTTAAAAAAGCATTTTATTTACATAAGGAAAGGTATACCACATTATACTGAAACAAATATTTTAAATAATGTTTTTGCTATAACTTGTCGCCTGTAACACTGAAGATGTTATCAAAGGAGCAAAAGAAACTCAGCTCTAAGGAAAACAGATAAGGACGACGACTCTCGGTAAAATTCCCAGATGTAATACTACGTTGGTGAAATGATTTGAAGAAGTCACCGCGCAAGTATATAATTTAAAGACAACAAAGTGCAGTAAGACTTCCTTTACAACCTAGCTAGCTATTCTTGGGGGGTTCCAGGCATTGGCCATGCTTAGAAAACCCTCATTTACACTACCCAGGATCTTCTTTCTGGGTTCAGGTTTCTCTCATAGGAAATAGTCCCTCTAAGAGCATTTGTCTTGGACCATTTTTTATTGCTTCTCTAATCTAAGCTTAAAAATATTAGCAGTAAGAATTTATTGGCTGCTGTCAGGCTCAGCATCGTACCAGGCTGCCCGTTACTCTGATGTTCCTCTTCTCACTGTCGACAATGAAACTGGCCTGTCTCTGCTTCAGCCGCCTGTATTTTACAAAGGCAGAGGGGTCAAACACCTCTCTCATCTCAGGAGATCTTAGTTCGAGCCTTCATCATAATCCCTAGCAACATTTGAAGACTGAAATCTTTCATCATGATTTGTTTAAAATAGGACAATGCGTATGAATTATACTTAGTAAATTTAGACATCTAAATATC
The DNA here is from genome assembly GCA_004024805.1 of Geosciurus inauris. NCBI lineage: Eukaryota > Metazoa > Chordata > Mammalia > Rodentia > Sciuridae > Geosciurus > Geosciurus inauris. The sequence continues at coordinate 25,340 of PVHX01013501.1, read as the reverse complement.
CTTCTAACGTGGTATGTTTTGATACTTAAATTTAATGAAAATTGTCAGTTTATCTTCTGTGAGGAATGGAAATTATATGAAACGAATATTCTAGGAATTTAAGAAGAAACCAACAGAAATGCTGTCATAATGCCCAAAGATATTTACTTGGTCAGTTATTCATTAGGCATTCTTTGTCATAAAAAGGATAATAACTAAGAGAATAAAATTATGGCATTTGCAGGTAAATGGATGGAGTTGGAGAATATCGTGCTAAGTGAAGTAAGCCAATCTCAGAAAACCAAATGCCAAATGTACTCATTGATAAGTGAATGCCGATCCATAATGTGGGGAAGGACATGGGAACAATGGAGGAACTCTTCACAGGGGTGTAAAGGGGGAGGGGGCACGGGGACAATAAAAGTGGTGGAATATGATGGTCATCATAGCCCTAGCTTTATGTATGACTGCATATATATTGTAATTCTATATCACTTACAACCAGAGAAATGAAATGTTATCCTCTGTGTACAATGAATCAAATTGTACTCTGTTATCATGTAAGCCTAAATAGAATAAATTAAATATGAAAAAAAATTAAAAAGGATAACTGTTTATCCATTGGCGGGTAATTGATAACTATTAATCTTTTGTCCAATTATTAACTGCTATGTAGTCATTTAAAATAGCTCTGTATAAACTGACTTGTTCGAGTCTAATGAAATATTTACTGAATAGTATGTGTCATATGACCACGCATATGAATGTTTAACTATAATGTGTATCTTAAATCTGAAACAATCTGAAGTACAAACAGATACGCAAACATGTTTTCCATACATACACATTGAGTATATATTAATGAAATAATTAAGATTTATTTAAATGAAGATAATTCATGGTAAAACACTGACATGTATCAGTCAAAGTTACAAAGCATCATGTATTGATTCCAATGTCATAAAAAGTGTGGTGTATATAGAGACAAGTATACCCATGTAGCTGCATAGCAAAAAACTGAAATAGTCACCAAAATGTAAACAGTTTCTATGCTTGTAAGATAGGGTATGGCTGATTTTATTTTTGTTTTTTAGGGGGGGTGCTGGGGATTGAACCCAGGGCCTTGTGCATGCAAGGCAAACACTACCATCTGAGCTATATCCCCAGCCCCTCTTATTTTTTCATTATGCTTTTTCAAAGCATCTACAATAACATTTTATCATCAGAAAAGTATCACCTTTTAAAGGAAAAAAATCTGTTCATTGGGGACTTTGTTAAACTGTTTGCAATGATCACCATGTACAAAGATGCACATCAGATTATTAACATTACTTAAATGGAGTAAGGGGTGGGGGTATGGACAGTAGGACTGAAAGAGAATAGAGGATACATGTACTGTTGTCTGTATGCATGTACTAGATACACACTCCAGGTGAACACATACAGTTCAGCTAAGACCAGCGTATTTAACCCTTATTGCCCTACAAACCTGACTTTTCCCTTCCCTAATCTCAGAGGCGGGACTGGATGAGGTGAGCCAACTCTGGACCACTAATCTGGACCACTAATCTGACCTTGTTCATGATGTCAACTCTTCCAGGAAGCATTCCCTAACAGCTGTCCTGTCGCACCTGCCATGTAGGTGCCCCCATAATATCACCACACTGGGAAGATTATATGTTAAGAGCACCAGCTCTTATGTGCTCCTCTCCAATAGGTTGAATTATCTTATTTACCTCTATATCCCTACTACCTACACAGTACAGCTAACAACAGGTGCTCATTGAAGATAGATATCAACTGGTTGAATGTATGAATTCATGGAGTAGCCAGAAACAAAGTTAGAAACTACCTGTGACCTTGGGGTTGCTCTGTGGCAAATTCAAAAATCAAAGTCAATCCTTAAAATTATTCTATGATCTGATCTATCTAAATCATGAAACAAAATCAGATATTACAGGAACTGAAACACTCTACAGTGTACCTTCTCAACTAACTTGGGAGGTAAAAATCACAAAAAATTAAAATATGATTACTGGAGGGCAACATTAGAAAAATATCTAGATATTGCAGTGTTATTCCAGTTCTACAAAACTTAATCCTAACAGGCAAAAAACTTATTTAAGTAGTTAAGTCTTCTCATTAGAAGAAATTATGTTTAAATTATTTTAATTAAATTTAATCAAGAACCACTGATTTAAAATCAATTGTACTCTGCCTGGATCAGGACCAAAACTTATCTCCCTGGTAAGAAAAAAATATATCTCCATAGTTGAGATAAAAAAATAAACTGCCTAATAAATGAACTACCATATAGCTTATTTTAATTAGAAGAAACTAAAGATACAGATTTGGATATACAAAGTGCTCCTGCATGTCTTGATTTTTCCACTATCACACTTGTCCAGCAAGATGAAGACACTGATTTGGAATAGGTAGAAGGCATGATGATATAAAAGCAGGAACTACATTAGGACATCAGGATTAGTCCATAAGAGAAGGGACAGGGAGAGAGAAAGTATGCACAGCAGTGTTTTTCCAATGAGACATACATGAGCTAATGAAGTCACAGAAGCTCAGAGATAATCTGAGGCCAGCCCCAGACATTGTCTTGGATCATGTTCCAAAATATAATATTAAAATTATGTCATTGTTACTCTTGTGACTTTGGGTAGCAACTCTGCCATAAAGTTGTGTTTCTATGCTTCTCCTTCCAGACCAGACCAAAATGAACACACATGATATTTTGGACCAAGACTCCTTCTGATGGTTGAGACACATTCACTCCTAAAAGACCATACCTGCTCTCTGGCCTGGTTGTCTCCCATGGTACTAATTCCTCTGGGGTGGGCTTCATCTCTACATCTGCCTACCAGATAAGGTCCTAGTAGTCCAAATCTTGGTGCCAAGGGTCCTTTCCATTATGAGATGTTTGTTTTGTGACACATTCTTTATTTTATATCGCAGATTCTGCCCTTTTATCTTCTCTCACCTGTTCCATGTATTAGTTTTAAACAAGGGCTTACATTAGTCTCTAACTCATCATTTCCCAAGTTCTTCTCTAATAACTTAAAGATTCTCCCAGGCATTTCCATCCAGCTGTCTATAGGCACTCAAATAATAGCCAAGATAAGAGTTTCAGTTATTTTTCAGATTAAAGAACTTTTTCCAAAAGCCCATTCCCATGAAGGTGTCACAGAGTCCACTAAACATCAGATCAGGGAATTTAAAGTTTTTAACTTATAAGACCAATGCAATTTGCCAGTAAATGGATGAAATGGAGACTATCCTGCTAAGTAAAGTAAGCCAATCCCAAAAAAACAAAAGCTGACACCCAGTTAAGGGAGGAGGGGTGGGGAATAGAAATTCTTTGGATTAGACAAAGGAGAATGAAGGGGAAGTAGGATGGGACTAGGAAAGATAGAATGAATCATACCTAACTTTGGTATGTTTGTATATGAATACATGACCAGTGTAACACCACATGTACAACAAGAATGGGATTCTAGCCCGGTGCAGTGGCACACACCTGTAATTCCAACACTTTGGGAGGCTGAGATGGGAGAATCATGAGTTCAAAGCCAACCCCTGCAACGGCGAGGCGCTAAGCAACTCAGTGAGACCCTGTTTCTAAATAAAACACAAAATAGGGCTGGGGATGTGGCTCAGTGGTCAAGTACCCCTGAGTTCAATCCCCAGAACCAAAAAAAAAAAAAAAAAAAAAGAGGATCCTAATTAGAATGTTATATTCCATGAATGTATAACATGTCAAAATATATTCTACTGTCATGTATATCTGAAAATAAAAAAGTGAAAACAAAAAAGGCTGATGCAAAAGGAAAATACAGATTCCTTGTTCAAGAATTAAGGATTTCAAGGTTGGGGTACAGCAGGTAGAGCACCTGCCCATCATGCACGAGTTCCTGGGTTAGATGCCCAATACCAAAATAGTTTCAAAAAAGAAAAATAGTAACAGCAGAGTATTAAACCAATGGCAGACCCCTCTCAACATGAGGTACCATCATGTGTCTGTAGAGATTAAATTCCCATAATACCTGCCCTGCTGCTCAGAGCTGGAAGAAAAGCTGAAGGCCACATTGGCAACCGGTAAACTGATAAGTGAGAAAACAATAAAGAATACAAATAAAGAAAATAATAATAAATGGAGAAGTTGGGGAGTCCTCTGTGCTAGAATGGTTAACTTCCAGATGCCTCCTTTGGTCTATGAGGGAGACAAATGCTTGAGGACATCATGCCCAAAAGAGAATTTTAATTATATAATTGAATTCATCATCCCAGACATTCTGCTTATCCAAAATCCCTCAGGAAGGCTGAATGACTCCCATTGCTGACCACTTTTAACAGGAAGACTACGATCAGGATTAAAATGAAGGAGGGTTGATTTGGGATTTAAAAAAGGAATAGTTGTAGGAGCAACAGTACTATTAAGACACATTTCTTTGTCACATAGTTGAGAATGTAACTGAAAGAGATGTTATTTTCTAAACAACCACTGATTGGAAGGCTTAGGCTAAAGCATGGATGCATAGTATTTCTAAGTTACTCCAAATAATTGTGTTCACTCATTCTAAAATGGTGACAATATTTTAGAAACAAATGTTCTAGAATGGAGTTCCACTTCCAATAGAACAATTTGAAGACCTCTGTAAACTCACTCCCCAATAGAACTGGTGAAAATTACCAAAAAAATTAAGGTCTCTGGAAATATAGTTTCAAGGGCATCCAGCACATGAAAAAACATTTAAGAAATTCCATTAAAGAAATTTCAGGAAGAACAGTAAGAGCCATTGGTATGTGAACCAAGATCTATTCATCCCTCCCTTCTCCCAGCTCAGTGACACAAAACACTACAGACAGAGCCTTATGCCCCCAGTTCCTAGTCAAAGTGCTATCTCTTGGGGAGGACAGTATGTCAGCATGCCTTATTCTGCCCACAGATATCAGTTGCTGTGTCCAAGTTCCAGGCAAGTGCAGCCAAAAGGTAGGAGCGTCTCTCTGCTGCTCAGCACCTGCTTTAACTTGGCCACGGCACTGCAAAAAAATCATAGGGCACCAACTGTTCTTGCCCCAGCTCACAAGATGGAGGCTCCCACTAAGAATGGCAAGCAAGAAAATGTAGGGGAAGAGGAAGTACTGGGGACTGAATGGAGCCAATTATGTTCAATGCATCCGTGAATGTCAAAAATGAACCGCCCTATTATGTTAACACACTAATAAATTTTTTTGTCAATATGAAGCTATTGCTCTCCCCTTGACCAAGCACTCAGCTCAAGTTGGGATATAACGGAGGAAAAAGCTCACCATTGAGGAAGTATCTAAGCAAGAGCACAGAGTCATGCCCCACCTCAGCTTCTTTATGCCTGCATAGAGAAGCAAGTCATAAAGCAAAGAGTTCCAAATCCCCTCGCAGGGAAGAACCAGGGAATAAGAAAGTCCTTCTAATGTCAGAAGAATTTTTAAACTCTGATATCAGGAACTATTCCTTCAAAGGAGCCTAAATTTGATTCAATTGATATGTGCAACAATTTATGCCCCAGAGCATTGTTGCAAATAATGGAGGAGTAGCCTGCACTTAGTGAGGCTTAGCAGCTGAGCAAGGTCAGTGAAAAGTCCTGCAAAACCCTGTCATCCCAGTGACTGAGCATTCCCAAGGCTACATGTTGAGAAGAAACATCAGAAATTTCACACTATGGGTATAAATACATATGTATAAGGGACTTGTATCTAGAATATAAAATAAATCTTTCGATGTCAAAGTTAGAAAAGACAAACCAATTTAAAAACGGGCAAAACGTTTTTTCCAAAGATTCACAGATGACCAACAAGCACATAATACATTGACATTAGTAATCAGGGATGTGTAAATCAAAAATTCCAGATACCACTTTATACCCACTAAAATGGCTATAATAAAAAAATCAGACAACAGTAAGTGCAGGTGAGGATGGGGAGAAATTCAAATGCTCATAAACCATTAATATAGTGTGGCTACTTTGGGAAATTTCCTATTTCCTCAAATAGATAAATGAAGATATGATCCAGAAATTCCACTCCTGGGTATATATCCAAGAGAAATGAAAACATATGTTCATGCAGAAACTTGCACACAAATGTTCTTGAAGTATCGTTTATATTAGGAAAAAGTGTAAACAACCCAAATGTCCATCAACTAATGAATGGATAAACAATGTGGTATAGTCATACAATGTAGTATTCATCCATGAAAAAGAATGAAGTGGGCTGGGGTTGTGACTCAGCAATAGAGCGTTTGCCTCACATGTGTGAGACACTGGGTTCAATCCTCAGCACCACATAAAAATAAATAAAGGTATTGTGTCCATCTACAACTAAAAGCATTTTAAAAAGAAAAAGAATGAAGTGCTTATATATGCTACAACATAAATCAACCTTGCAAATATGTTAAGTGAAAGAAGCCAGTCACAAAATCACATATATATACTATACCATTTATATGAAATGTTCAGAATACACAAATCTATAGAAACAAAGTAGATTGGTGTTTAGAATTTTTGAAGTAGGACTGAAGGGAATAAGGCTTTAATAGTTAAGGATACAGACTTTCTTTTGGAGGTGATTATAAAATTATTAAATGTTCTAAAATTTAAGGTGGTAGTTGCACATACCTGTGAATATACTAAGCACTGATAGGCTGTATCCTACAAATGGATAGAACAAGTGGATAAATTATATGGTATGTTAATTATAGCTCATACAACTATTTTCAAAAATGATCTAAGATCTCAGCTTTTTTCTCAGTACCTTGGGGATTGGCATTCCAGGAATGTAAGAAATATCACTGAGCCCTCTATGTCCCATAGTCTGGAACAGGAAAAGTTTGGCTACTAACCCTCACTCCCTCCACACACACAAATGCACCATGAAGCTAAAAATGTTCCCCCATGTTTGGAAGAGACAGGTTAGGCTCCTTAAACTCCTGGAGAAGGAAGAAGACAGTGTCCTAACTGCCTTCCCATTGTTTGCCTCTGATTTTGCTCTCATGGCATACTTGAGCAGACTCTCAGCACACAAGCTAGAAGCTTCTACTCTAGCTTCCTTCCATTTGTGGAAAATATAAAAAGACCCTCTTTAATAAAAAGCATCAATCCATCCTAAACCATATCATTCATAGTGTTTTCCATTTGAGAACCCTATGGCTGGATTAACTTGACAGCACTGTGACATGCTGCCAGTAAGGCATCTTACTTACTAAACATTGCCTTGTTTGGCTCCTGAATTATTATACTCTTACAAGTTTAAAAATAAGACAAAACTCAAAAATCCCCAAGTAAGCGACTGAAGGAAATGCCTTTTTCTCATTGCTACAATTATTCTATGTCTCTAAAGTTCACTTTGTATTATATGTCAATTCTGGTTTGAGGGACCAGGATTCATCTAGTGACTGTGAATAATAGATGACTGGAGGCAAATTCTTACATAAGGTTGAAAAGAATACCCTCTATGCAAGAAAATAAGTCAAAAGAAGAACTAAGCCATCACGAAGTAGTTGACAGGCTATTATGAGATGCCAGTTGTGTACTCCAAAGAACACAGAAGGGATTTGGTACTTCTATAAGTGGACCATGAGTGTTTACTGCAGTATCCTTCAAGATCACAAGCAGGGGGCTATAGTTGTGGCTCAGTGGCAGAGCACTTGCTAGCATGTGTGAGGCACTGGGTTCAATTCTCAGCACTGCATATAAATAAAAGTCAATCAATAACAAAAAAAAAATTTAAAAAAAAAAAGATCAGAAGTGGACCAGAGAACCCCAAGGTTCATCAACTCTAATACCTGCCTTTGTTTCACCTAAATTAAATAGCTCTTGTGGGTCCAATGTGCCTTGCATATGGTAGATATTCAGTAAGTCTAATTGAAGTATCAGCTTGTACAAATATTTTGATTAAAATGTCAAAAAAAAACATACAAACTAAAACTTACACTTACAACTTAATTTTCAAAAGACACTTCAAAATGAACATTACTGCATCAACAAACCAACCACAGAAAAACCATTACCAAGAAGTCTCTCACCTTAGATTTTCAATACTGGTTAGGAAAATCACCATTTATTCTATTTCCCACCGTGGAAACCCCAAGGCCATCCTTGGTTCTGTGGCTCCATCAGTCACCATCTCCTCTGGATTCTACTTTAGCTGTATTCATTTCCTTTGCCATTTTTCTAGACTAGATGCTCGCCCTTTATGTTTGTCTCTATTACTGTATAACTGCTCTTCTAAGTCCTCCCCTTGAACTCTCATCTTCACACATCTCAGCTAATCATATTACTAGGATGCTTAGAAACCTCCAAGGCTCTCCCCTACCCTCAACATCCAAACCCTGTGCACACTCTTCAAAATCCAGTGCCTGTCTGCCTTTCTAGTCTTATTTTCGGGCACTCACCAGTTTCTTCTCCTGCTTTCTCTAGCAACATCTCTAGCCTTCTATAACAAGCCCTGCACATTTTGGAATGTTCCAGGTCTCTGCCACTGGGTAATAAACATTTCTCTTAACCCAGGGTCTCTCCCATTCCAAGCCCCTTCTACTTTAGGGCTCACTTTACTCACCCCTCCTCATCCCTCTGTGCAATGCCCTCTCACCCTGCTCCCTCAGGCAGAATTCATTTGTTCCTCTTCTGTATTCTCACGGCACCAAATAGCTCCTTACTTAACACTTTGGATTATGGTTTTATCACTTAAATGTCTATAAAAATATTTTTTAGAAAATGACTCGTTCATTATTGTAGCCCAGCATCAAGCTGGCTTGGTGTAGACACAATTTGTTGAGTGAAACTTCTATGTAAAGACAATTAGGTCAATAGCATCTCTGGACTTTGAAATCCAAAGTTTCTAATAAAAAGGCAGTACAGTTTAATAGGTAAGAATTGAAACCTGGTAAAATAGTGTAAGTTTTATTCATGGCCTATTTCACTCTATGGAGTTAAATTTTGTTATTTAATCTCAAGTGTACATTGTTGATAATAGTACCATCAACTTCATTCAACAAACTGACCTTAGGAGTAAACAAAAGTCATGTCAAGGGTGTTCAATAATGTCTGATACACATTCAAGGCTAAATGTTAGGCACAGAATTTCTATCACAGTGATGTGAAGACTGCATTTCATGTCTTTCATTCCAAAGTATAAGATTTCTACTATAATCAAGATATAAGGGGAAAGTAGAGTTCCTGCAAAACATTTAAAAATATTAAAATATTGAAAAGTGGGAATAAACACTGGAAGGCACAAGCTTTGAGTCAGTTTTGAATCTCAATCCAGTCACTGTCTAGCTGAATGACCAAAGGCAAGCCATTTAACCTCTGAGCCTCTCTTCCCACATTTAAAATAGTCATTAGCTATATCCACTAAAAGCTAGCATGAGTTTGGTGGCGTATTGTAGACTGCCCTTCTCCCCAAAACCCACTGGTTATTATGAGGTCAGCCGTCCATGAGAGAAGCCCACCTTGAAATATGCTCTAAAAGCATGTGGTTGAGAGACATTTACAACTCCCAAGTTTAATCAATATCTCTGAGCACTTAGCCACAGGAAAATAGGATCGACTATAAAAGATATCCATGGCTTAACGGAAGAGCCACAGGCTGTGGGGAACATAGAATGCTTGGAAACAGACTGAGCTTTAACAGTGCTTATAGAACCCTGAATCAGAGGGCAAAAGGACTGATTCTAGAAGAGTCAGTCACAGAGAAAGTACAACCAGTTGAGGAGCCAGCAAAATTCACCAAGGTTTACTGTGAAATCAGTAAAATAATCCAGCCCTATTGCTGTGATTACAGTCACCAAACAATATCCTACTAATACAAATGCCCTTCCTTGTCACTGTGCCCAAGAAACTAGAATCCCTACATGGCAAAAAACAAATGTCTGGATCTTAAAAGAACAGTCTCTGGAAAATAAATTGTGTCTTTTTAAATAAAATCAGATGTTTGTCACTGTTAATTCATTAATATGAGCCAGACTCAAAGAGCCTCTTAAAGTCAGGATGACATGGCAAAAAAAATAAAAATAAAAATGTTGTGCTTTCAGCCAGGCGCAGTGGCACACGCCTGTAATCCCAACACTTTGGGAGGCTGAGACAGGAGGATCGCAAATTCAAAGCCAGCCTCAGCAATGGAACAGCAAGACGCTAAGCAACTCAGTGAAACCCTGTCTCTAAATAAAACACAAAATAGGACTGGGGATGTGGCTCAGTGGTCGAGTATCCCTGAGTTCAATCCCCAGTACCACTCACACACACACACACACAAAAACCAGTTTTGCTTTCAAACCAGAGGAACAGGTCCCAGGATATATCAAACTACTGTTTTCCTGTGAAAAACTTTTCCTTCTAGCCAGCCCACCTGGCTCCAAGACATCTACCCTGACCATGTATGTTTAACACCAACCAGTAGAGTACAATGACTTAGTTTGTCAATTTTCATCCCAGAAATGACATTAGATGTCATTTTCTGCATTATGCATGCATTGAGAACCACCTCAAGATAATATTAGGTATCTTGTCAAAATCCACACATCAAGATGTTAACAGAGCAGGAATGAAAAGCCTTTGTACCACTTTAGAGTCTGACATCATGTCAAATCCACTTTCATATTTATAGTCATTTTCCCCGATTACCCACTATTGCTATGAACCAATAGCAGGAAGGAATATATTAATAATGCCTACGCAGATGCATCTACATGCTTCATCAAGCCTGGTTAATAAAGTGAAGGGTCACTTCCTAATGTGAAGAGGGCCTTTCCACTCTGGTCCTCACTGACATGCTGTGGACAACTAACCCGTGAGAGCCGTTTTAAAGTTATGTAAATGAAAATAGAACTTAGCATTTTATTTTTAAAATATAGTCACATTAACACCAGCAAAAACAAACCAAATGCCTTCCAAGTGTTTTAAACCAAAGAACTGCAGAGAATTTCACAGTTTACTTCTTGGTTGACGATGGGATCTCTAAATATGGGCTAGTTTTGAAAAGCTTCCTCGCAAGGTAAATACATGAGCCAAGAGGCATTGCAAAACGTGAAAAAGTGAGCCCTAAATTTTATCCCCAAATCTACCAAACGAAAACAGATATTCTATTAAGAGAGACATTCTCCTCCATTCCTTGCTCTCAAAAAGGAGGATGTGTGAAGTGTTGCAGCCTCCAGAGAGCAATATTTGACTCACAGCAGCCAAAGTGGTTTCACACATTTGTTACAGTTCTAGTCCAAATAGACACAGAAATAGTCACTTGTTCAGAAAGGCATTTAAGTTGCTTATGAAATTCAGAAATCTTCACTAAAATTACAAAGTTGCTTTTAGTTTATCTTATTCCTATCAAACATGTGCTACTATGAGGGTCTGTGGTCAAATTTATCAAAAATCTTTTTGGCTGCAATTTCCTCAAATATTTTTAAAGGTAATAGATCTATTTATGTAACAGACTTACTAAATCAGGGTTCACATATTCAAAGATTAAAATGCACTCTACCTTAATATCATCCATAATTTTAATTCAGTGCACCAAAGAGAGAAAGGGATCCAGAAGGCAACTAGACCCTTGTTTATTTGCAGTGAGCTCTATGCATTCACACCAGGTCACCCAAAGAGCTTTACAATATGGCAGAACACTGGTCTACCAAAGACCTATTTAAAATCAACCCAGTCTCCTATTATCTGTCACTCCTGGGGTCTTATGCCATTCAGCCCAGTCTTCTCAGAGAACTTCTACTCATCCACCCACAGTGGATAGCCTTCTGGTTTGTACCATAGGAGCCTGCCTGGCTGGTATGGCCTTGACCACAATAGGGTCCATCAGAGTTTCTCCCTCATGAATTTAAAATTGAAAGGTGAGCCAGCCAGCCACCCTGTACTCTCAGGGGCTGTCGTGCAAACATGGTAATCACATGCTGCACAGAAAAAACCCAAGCATTAAGCTGTGGAGAGGGAGAGCAGGCAGGCTGGGCGAGTGAAAGGGAAGACAGTAATGGAGGTAGAAGACCCTGTGGGGCTGGGGAGGGGAGAAAAAGGGAGATGGTTCCTGGTTCCCAAGGATCCTGGCTCCTATTTCTAGTCCCTCAGCTCAGTGGTCCCCTTCAGCTAGTTGAGAGTTCTACAGTTTAGTCCACTGGAGCTCTTCTCACTTTAGTTTCCTACCATCTTCCCTTCACATGAAGTGAAGCATACCACCTTGAAAAGCCTATTTCTTCTTTCTGACTGCATCCTTCACACTGTTTTCAGTTAGAATTCCTTGGCAGTTACTCTAGATGCATGTATGAAAACAAATGGTGTGACTATCTGGTTTGCAAACAGAGATGGAAAAATTGAGCTCTATATATGTACTATGATTTGAAATGCATCTAAATAAATAAAGACAACACAAAAAAAATAAAAAATAAAATAAAAAGAATTCTTTGACAGTCTTTCTGTAGGTATATACTACTGTAGTAAAGGAGGCAAGTTTGAAACAATCTTTGTTCTCCCCCTCTCTTGAATGTAGCACTTTTAGGCGCCCCTTTATTAAAGGGTGCTTTCTTTAAAATCTACTTGCCTTTAATCAGAACCAGAGGCAAACAATCAACAGTTTGCAACAACAAAATCAGCAACAACTGCTTGCAATTGTTCTCCCCTCTACTTTGATTTCTGACTAGAAGTCTGGTGTGCAACTTGTTTGCAGCCTTTAAAAAAGAAAAAGACTGTCTGACTTTCCATATTTTTTAATGATTTAGCACATTGACCTGCCCAAAAGCCCAAGGCTCAAAAACCCTAATAAGGCCTTATAATAATAGAGTTTCTCCTCAGAACAAACTTCACCTCAAGAGCACCTGAGTCAGCTGGTTCACTATGTTACAAGTCTCCTAACAAGCTCTCTCCTTCTCCAAATCTGCAAAACCAGAGAAGAAAATGTGTTTCCAAACAGGCAAACCAAGTATTCAAACACATTTCAAGGCAATTCAAAGCAGAAGCAAGGAACCAGTTCCAACCTTAGATAGAATTGTTTTTAAAAATATATTAATACCACAATTTTGCAAATTTGAATCTTACTTCTCCCCGCCCCCACACACACACTCCCCAAGAAGTGAGGCTCACAATTTTTTTGACAGTTCAGGCTATTGTTGTAAATGTGAAGGTCATGAAGGATTGTTGTTCTTTGGAGTATGGAAGGATAAGACATTTCCATCCCAGTGTACTTTCTTGAATTTTCTGATTCTCACCAGCAGAGGTCTTTTATTTTACTTTATTTTACCTTTCCACCAGGTGACCTTGTATACAACAAGCCATACCTGAAAAGCACCTCTTGGAGTTTAAGAGCTTTTAGACAAGTAATAATGACCTGCTCTTTTCTTTCTCCCCAGAAAGGGAAACAATATATAAGTGTTTTACAAAATCTGACAGAAGCATGGAGCAAATGGCCAACTCACCTTGGTGGCAACATTGTTCTCTAGGGTGTTGAGAGTTGGTGGCAGCCTGGGAGGTAATCTGGACTAGGACCCCTTGAAGTTGCTTCCAGGCATGTAGTTTTGTTATTAATTAACTCCTAGGAATACATTAACATTTTTATTAGGCTGACGCTTTGTGGAAATAGTAACGAACAGAAGGTGTAGCTATGGGGGCACTTTATTTAAAGCTCACGTTAATTAATAGATTTTTCCTGTTAGTCAAAGGCCTTAGCCAAAGGCTTTTTGGTAAATTGGAGCCCAGGATTCAGGACACAATCTCTCTGGCCTCCACCTCCTCCCCCACCACCTCACCTCCTCTGGTACCATGACTCCAACAATTCTTTGCTAGCCCGGGAAACCCCGATCTGTTGATCCTGCCACCTTTTCCAGGTCCCACAGTCCAATCTTGTCATCGCCCTTCTCAGGTAACAGCTCAGTTTTCGTGGCCAATCATGATAATTGCTCCCTTGGTCAGACCCTTCATTCCCTAGACCCTCTCTCACTTTGTCTTCTTTGCTTGGTAAAACTCCAGCTCCCTGCATAATCCATGCTGCACCTGCTCAGCTGATTGTGGAGACAGGCTGGTCTCTATTTCAATTGGCAATCATAACCTTGAAGGAGGTTCTCATGGCTAGCAGACCATTCTGCCATCATTTCCAAGTTCATGCACTCTAGCTGACCTAGACAGTTGCTTCATATCTCCTTTTTCATCGAACCTCCAATACTACTAGACCTATTTTCTCCCTTAGCTGTCACTCTGCTTCCCTTTTCACTGAGAAAATCAGTCACTAGAGAACTTCCACAAGCTTCCACTATCACATTAACCTACCCGTGCACCTGTGCTACAAATGCAACCTTTTTCCTGTTATTGTGAGTAAGCTGTGGCGTTCCTCAGGGGCACTAGACGCTACCCCTTCTTGCCTACTTGAGAACATACCCCAGCAAACAACCCCCATTATCAACTTTTCCACCTCTGCCATATCTTTCCCACCAGCAAACACAACATCAGTTATTCCTTCTCAACTACTGCCTCCTAACTACTTGCTCAACACCTCCACACAAATGTCTAATACGTGTTTTGAACTTCATTTAGCTAAAACCAACATCTCTATGTTCTATTCCCAAACCCCAGACATCTACCACTTCCCCACCTCAGTCGATGCCAACTCCATCCTCTAGTTGCTTAAATTTTTTTCAATGATTATTACATTCCTGTTCCTCACCTAATTGGTCAATGTATACTTTTAACTTTACACTCAAAATGCATCCAAATAATCAGATTACTTTTTGCCTCACCCAATGCCCTGGCCTGGTTAAATCCGCCACTGTTTCTCAACTGGATTTTCACTAGAGGCTCCTAAACAAGCCTTTTATCTCCTTCAGGCCCTGCTCAATGCAACAGCACAGGTGATGATATTAAAACATTAGGGCTAGGGGTGTGTCTTGGTGGTGGAAGGCTTGTCTAGCACGCACGAGGACCTGGGATTGATTCCCAGTACAGAAAACCACAAACACAGGAGAAATCTTGTGCTGCATCTCTGCTGCAAGCCCTCCCATGACTCCCCATCTCACGTGGAGTTAAAATGGGAACTCAGTGAATAGTCTACAAAACTCCACACCATCAACTTTTCCTGAATCCATTAAGGCTCTGCATTCATTTCTTCTGGCTCTCGCCTTCCTACCACGTCGGCTTTCTTTCTCTTCTTTTCTGTTTCTCCTATACACTCAATCTCAGACCAAGAATCTCTCTCCACAGAAAGCCAGAATTTATTCCATCTCTGCTTTCAGGTCTTAACAATTGCTGTCTCAGCAAGGCCCTCAGTGAGTTGTTTTAAAATTCTGACTCCTCCCAGCTGTTCCCTGTTCTCTTTCCCCCCTGCATTCCTCCCCAGCTCACCCCTGCCGTCCAACACTGTTGTTATGTTGTGCTTGTGCTGGTGTGTATGCTTTCTTTGATAATAGTGGACGATAAACTAGAACACAAGTTTCATGAAGGCAAGGATGTTGTCTACTGCTATACACCAACCCCCTGGAACAGCAGCAGATGGAAGGGTAGCCTCAAAAATGTCTGTGGGATACATTAAGAATTGTGTAAGTGACACCTACCAGGCCACTTACTACCCTAATTTGCATCCCTGTCTTAGGTGGTACCCTCTTGTTGCCTTTAAAACAAGCAAAGGAAAACGTCACTGTCTGTAGCTCATCTTGGGGCTGGTAGAACTGCTAATTGATGGAAATTATCAAGAAAGCTGTTATAAATCACATGTATTCTGTATCAGCCTGCTCAGCTGTCATAACAAAATACTGGGTAGGATGGCTTGAATGACAAAAAATGTATTTTCTTACAGTTTGAAGGCTAGAAGTTCAAGGTCAGGGTTCCAGCTAATTTAGTTTCAGATGAGCTCTTTTTTCCTAAAGGCAGAAAACCGCCTTCTTTCTTGTCCTCATTAGACCTTTCTCAGTGTGTGCTCAGAGTAAGAGCATTAGATCTCTGGTGTGTCTCATAAAGACACTGATATGGTTTAGATAAGGTATCCAAGGCTTTGTGTGTTGAAATTTCATCTACATTGTGAGGTATTAAGAGGCTGAAAACTAGCTGAGTATAGTGGTGAATGCCTATCATCTCAGTTACTTGGGAGGCTGAGATGGGACGATGCATGTTTGAGGCCAGACTCTAAAAACAAAAGTTAGAAAATAAATTCATCTATGATATTTAGAGGTGGGGTGACTAAATTGGAGGAAGTGACTAGGATTAGATAAAGTCATTATGGTAAAGACCCCATTATTGCCGGGCATGGTGGTGCACGCCTGAATTCCCAGCATTTTGGAAAACTGAGACAGAAGAGTCGCAAGTTCAAAGCCAGTCTCAGCAACAGCGAGGCGCTAAGCAACACAGTGAGACCGTGTCCCTACATAAAACACAAAATAGAGCTAGGCATGTGGCTCAGTGGTCCAGTGCCCCTGAGTTCAATCCAAGGTACCAAAAAAAAAAAAAAAAGACCCCATTATTAAAGAAGAAAAAGACCAAAAGAAACCAACAGTCATACTCATATACCGTCTTTCACCCAGAGATGCCCTGTGCCACCTCAGGACTCTGCCAGAAAGAAGTCCATAACCAGATGTCCCTCTTTGTTCATCTTACACTACCCTGAGAATTCAACCCCTCAACCTTTAAATTTTCTAAATTATCTTTATAATCATTCTAGTCTGAAATAATCTTTCTTTTCCATAAATATCAATAGCAATTATTAGCCACAAAAGTGATGCAAGGATCAATTACATGCATCAAGGATAGATAAGATCATGTCATGCTTTTCCGTTTCTGGCTTCCACAATTTTTAAATACTGGTTTTTTTTGGGGGGGGGGTTACTCAAATTTCTCTTATCTATTTGCACCTAGAACAAAATTATGAATTTCTTGATGATCATAACCACGTCACAATCATATATTTAATTCCCTAAAGCAATGGGTTCTCAAATTGTGATTCCTGGTCTAGCAACACCAGCATTACCTTGAAATTTGTTAGAAATGTAAATTCTTACGTGACACCTATGAACTACTGAATCAGAAATTCTAGGGTTGAGGCCCAGCGATCTGTGCTTTAACAAGCCTTCAGGTGATTTCAATGCTAAAGATTGAGAACCAATGCCCTAGAGCATCTAAAACAGTCCCCTGAACATTTATTCAATCCATATTCATTCAATAAATATTTATAGAGTGCTACTCTCTGACTGGCAGTAAGTTAGGATACATCGCAAAAGCAGAAATGATCCCTACCCGCTTGAGTTTGTAGGCTAGTGAGGAAAGAGACATTATTAAGTAATCTCATGAATAAATATAAAATGGCAGCTGTCATAAGTTGTATGAAGAAAAGGCACATGAAACCTTATAATGCTGTGAAACCTTGTAACACAGAATTGATCTTGTCTGAGGTGTGCTTCTGAAAAAGTGTCACTTGAGCTAGAAATGAGGTTTGAGCATGGGTCTAAGAGGTGGAGCAGGACAAAAGCACCCTCTAGGCTGAGGGAACTTTATGTGCAAAGCCCTGTGTGGAGGGAGAATTCGGCCAGCATGGTGTGAGCTCAGGAAGTCAGGAGAGGCATAAAGATAGATCTTGAAAAGTATGGGTTTTCCAAAATGATGGAGAGCCATTTAAGAAATGTTTAAAGCAAGAGGACTGGAGTGGGCTTGTAGTTGCAGTTTTGTTCTGAAGAGATCACAATGTGGAAAATGACTTGAAGAGCTTGAGAGGCTGTGGCAGAAAAAGTTAAAAACTTTTGCTGTCATCCAAGAAGGAAAACCACAATCCAAGACCCCAGAAATGGGAAAGAGGCAGGAGGACTTGAGAAACAGGAGGTGAACCTGAGAGAACGTGGTGACAGAATGGATATTAAAGATAAAGAGAACCCAGTGTCAACAGGGTTTCTGAGGCGCATCATGGATATATGATAGGGCTGTTTCCTAAAATAACAAACACCAGATAGGAAGTGGGCATGGGGACAGTCAGTAGACAAGTTGACATAAAATTAAAGGTGTTGTGTAAAGCACCTGAAAACATGAGACCACATGGGTCCACAGGTGGAAGCCTTTTTTCAACAGAAGAGGTAGATCACCTTTAAGTGTCATGAGGGAAAAGACATTGAATCTTGATGTGGCTGAGGTGCAATTTTTAGTGGAAAGTTTGCATATTTTTCATCTGACAGATTCTATTTCCTGCAAAATAAACCCAGTAATCTGCCAAGGAAGAGGAGGATGTACGGTTGGGTGGTATCATGGAGGGGATGGCACAGGGATGGTGTGGACAGGGGAGAAGACCTGAAAAGTCATTGCAGAGGACAAGAGATTAATTTCATTGGAGAAATAGGATTGCCTGGAAATACTAAGGTTAGTATATGAGCTCTTCACAGTACCCATCTGTCAGGGTGCAAATTTCTCCAGTAGGGCTCAAGGTGTCACTGTGCCCAGGAGGACGTGCATTCTTTTTTTATTTTTAGTACCAGAGATTGAACTCAGGGGTACTCAACCACTGAGCCACATCCTCAGCCCTATTTTGTGTTTTGTTTAGAGACAGGGTCTTACTGAGTCACCTAGCACCTCACCATTGCTAAGGCAGGACGTGTATTCTTAAGCTCAGCCAAGTTTGAATTTGTGTCATTCAAACATGATGAAAACATGGAGCAAGAGGATTTCAAGTATAACAAAGGCGTACAGAGAAGTAAATGAATGAATAAATAGATGACAAGTGATGAAGGAATTCTATATGTATTTGACTTAGTGCTTTAAAATTCCATGTATGAAAATAGCTAGACCATTTCGTATATGATTGTATATCATCATAGTAACCTTTCACTACTTCTAACCTTGCTTCAAGGCAGCCCTCATGTAACTATTCCAGCATTTGCTCAAAATTTTGGCTGTCACCACTTCTCTTCATATGTTCCATCTGATGAGCCCAATTTGCAGTGAGCCTGACTGCAATAGTAGGGCCTAACCCCAGGGAAAGTTTCCAGGATCTCATTACTGGTGACCTGATTGGGAATGAAAGGGCCTGCATTATGCCCATGGCATTGATAAAAGCCACTGTGTCCCTTGAAATGCTGCATGCTGTCTAGCAAGGGTCAAAGCCAGCCTCTATCTGCCTCACCTAGATAATATTCATCTTCCCTGAATCAAACAGAAACAGAGATATGGCCCTGGAAAAGTTCACACTCCAAATATTTAGAGAGGACCACAAATATCTAGGTTTTTCAGGTTATTCATATCAATGCTTATTATGTTGGAAATTAAGAATGAGTCTTATATATGGTTCTATTTCCAGTCTGTTATTTTGGTTGAAATATAAGAAAATTTGGCCTCGTAGGGATATGCATTTGGAAAAAAGAGAAGCACTTCAATAGCCTTCAAGGTAATTGTGAATAGTCTTGTTTGGCACTTCACCAAACTTGACAATGGAAATTTCTTGAAAAGATAGTTGCAGTATGAAATCTGGAAATGTAGGGGTACAGTTCTCATTATGTACCCTCATAAGAAAATAAAAATTAAAATGGCTAATAACAACTTAGTATTATGATACAAATAGGTTTGACCTTGTGGGGGCCCTGAAAGTGTCATGGGAACCCTCAGCAGTCCCAGGACTATATTTTAAGGACCATTGCTTTAGCATCTTCTCAAGGAGCTTGCATGACATGGAATGGGTAGATTCAATTTTAGTACAGCATGCCAGGTATTATCACCTCTGTCCCTAAAAGGTATGTTTTCCACTGACTTGAAACTATAATAATGAAACATCAAAGTTGAAAGGAACATTGAGATAATTTATCTAAATAACTTGTGTCTCAGAGAAGGAAACTGAATACTGAACAATATCAGAGCTGAGTGATAAAACTGAAGCCACCCCACTGATTTAGGAGATTCAGACACAATTCATGTGTTGTGTAAAGGATACTGGGAACTTTAAATGTATGGAGTATTTTTATTGCCTCAATTACTCTTCTTATCACAAAGACTAAGGAGAAAACACATGCCCTGGTGACACTAGACTTTTTTAAATCCTAGAAGAACTGTATCTTTTTTTTCATATCTTTCCCAGCCAAACCCATTGATGTATGTCTGATCTTAAAAGAAGACATTTTAGAGGTCTGAATGGAAGGAAATCTAAAGGAAAAAGTGAGAAAAAATTAAGTGGAAGTGCTTTTTATAGTCATTATAGTCTCTGCAAATAGTGTACTTGGACTTGTGCAGTGCACAGCCTGTGAAGCCATATGCAGCCTTCCTGGCCAATTTTCTGACAGTGTGAGAATATTTACATAAAGTATGGTATATCTACACTACGTCATAGTGTCAAGCCATTAGTATCATAATTATCTAACAATGGGGAAAATGCTTATGATGTAGTGACTAAATGTTAAAGAAAAAAATAAGATGCAAATCACAGCTTCCAGATGATCATGATGTTGACAACAAAATGTCTCTGCATGGTTTGTCATGCAGAAATACACCCTCCAGTCTTACTCTTCTGTGTCTACTAATTCAACCTAAAAAAATCACTATGTTCAAGGGAATGACCACGTCACACTATTGGTTCATATTGGGTCTACCTCAAACCAAAATTGACCAGGTTTTTTCCTTTATCCCTCTGCTCATCCATATTCAGTCCTCTCCTCTTGCTCCCCATGCACCCTCCCACCACCTCAGAGCCCAAGAGTTTTCGCACTATTTTGCACAGGAACTCCTCAGGAGCTGTGGAGAGGGAGAGGTAAGGAGTGACAGGGAAGGGGTCATCCATGCCTCCGCTCCCGCTTCACCCAGAATCAATTTTTCTTACATAGGAGAATTCTGATAAGATTTCATGTGAGGAAAGTGTTCACTGCCATAGCTTATGTCCATAAAAGCAGGACTTAGGACCTACATAAAGCTTTACATTTTCTTCCTGCTAAGTTTTATCTCCTTGGTTAAGATCAGCATTCCAATATTAGTGTCCTTTCAATTTTGATTTTGCTATCCATTCTATTTTCTGTCCCTCCCAGCTTCGGGCCATCTGCAAGTGTCATTAGCTTGACACTTCTGTCCTCAAACTAATTCTGTAATAAAAATGTTAAAAAGAATAAAGCCATTGAATAAGGCCCTAGACACTGCCCAATGGGTATATTAATTCATTAACTGGTGCTCTCTGGGACTGATTTTTCAAATCAGTTCTCTCACCTTGAGCCCAAATTGAGATTCAAATATTTCTAGCAGAATGGACAAGTCTGAGAAGAGCATATTTGCAAGAGTCAATCGTCTGAGAACTTGGATGGGGGACTGAAGGGAGAGGGTTGTACACAGATGTCTGGGAGTGAAGGGGTTCATATCATAAGGGTATCTTTCCCCCGACATCATCCTGTGGATTGGGGTCAAGGTCTAGGGATGGGAGAGGTTACAAGAAGGTCTCTGGATCAGTGAGTTCCCACAGGGCTGCTCAGGTCCCTGGGGACCTGAAAAGTGCACCAGTCAGTGGGGGAGGAGGCCTTTTGTTTTCTGAGGCTGCTTAGGGAATAGCACATTGGGGACAAGCTTTGCATTCTCATGATGGGCACCCTCATACAGCTTTACAAGCAGAGTACTTCCAAGGGAAATCAGAGCAGAAGGAGCGTGTCCCTGGCAGACTGATACAAGAATATATCTGAAATACCATCTGAGGACTTGCAGACCAGACAGTGGGGCTATAAGAGAAAGGTGGCAGTCCCTCAGGAGCTCAAAGGAAGCAACATGTCAAGATGTGTTCAGTTGGTAGAGTGCTTGCCTTACATATGCAAGGCCCTGGGCTCAATCATCAGCACCACACACACACACACACACACACACACACACACACACACAGAAAAGTATTTAAAGTGTTGTGATCCTGTCTGTATCTCTAGATGGATGAAACCTGGAGAGACACAGAGCTACATAGCTTGTTCAGAACACATTTCACTCTATCATAAAACACTTAGGAGTCTGCTGAACTCCATACAATCTTCTGATGTAAACCCTAGTTTCTGCTCCTTTTTAGAAGACTCCTGACAGCCGTTTGGGCCAGTTTTCTAGGAGCAAAACACCTTACCCTAACTGCAGTTCTCCACTGTGTTTAAACTCAAGTTTAAATTTGCACTTTTCAGAGCTGCTCTATCCTCCCCAAACTGAAGAAAACATCCCTGTCTTAGAAGTTAGAGAAGAAGTAGAAAAATGGGAATCATAAAAGGTTAATGCAGAACGTGAGGAGTATCTCAGCTGGTATGGTCTCAACTTGCCTGATCACCTGGGACATTTATGTAAAACAGATCTCAGGCCCTTACGTGGAGGAGCCGTGGGACCAGGACCCTTCCTCTAACAAGTCCTCCAGATAACTCTTCAAGAAAGTTTGAAAACACTGATTTAAGACAGCCTCTCATTTTACAGATAAAGAAACCAGACCAACGTGGCTCAAGTGATTTATTCAAGGTTATGGTTTTATTTTCATTTTTTAAAATATTTTTGTAGTTGTGTATGGACAGCATGCCTTTATTTGATTACTTTCATGTAGTGCTAAGGATTGAACCCAGTGCCTCACACATGCTAGGCAAGCACTCTGTCATAGAGCTACAGCCCCAGCCCTGGCTTTATTTTCTCACATTTACATGTCCAACATTGAAATGGCTGCCAAGAGTATCTCTTTGTTTCCTATTTACTTTTAACAGAATATTTAACAGAATCTCAGGACTGGATCCAAAATTATTGTTTCCTAAGTGTGCACCTAGAAGCCTCAGACACCATAGAGGGCTTCAGGAGCTGCTATATGCAAACAGGTTGGAGAAAGAATGGTGGAATTGTAGGTTTCTTCTCTCCATACTCTCCTCTCTCCATAAGAGTAGTCTTAGTCTTATCTCCTTCATATAATCAATTCTATGAAAAAGTTCAGTGAGCAAAGTTTGTTGCTTAATAAATGAATTCGAAATCAACTCATCTAAAATATTCTCATCTGCAAAACTGGCCTTTTTTAAAAGTTCACCTATCTCAAAAAAAAATCTTCAGAGCCTCTTATTTTAAAGTTCATTCAATTTTCATTAATTCTCACTGCTTGTAGTATCTACATAAATTTATCTAAAGGTCATATTTATTTTATTAATGTAGAGATGACCAATTATTTGTCACTATGTATCTCAAAGAGGTCACTCTTAATAAGAACTATTATCATCGATTTGTGGAGAAAATTGAGGTCTGTTTTTTAGCATGAAGAAAGCAAAATCAATACCCATCCTTAGAAAACAATAAGGCATCTAACCAGTGGCCTTCAGCATGGGGAGAACACAGCAAGAACCTTATCTAACAGTGATTCTTAGCCAAGATGAAGAGCCCATGAGGCATCATAAACTCTTCATAGCTAAGCTGTGAAAACCTCCAAAGTTTGATGCCAAATACTGATTAATATGTAAAATTTATTTTTGTTCTGAGTGTATATACTGATAAGATAATGCTGTTGGTTTGAGGTAGTGTGGAGCCAGATACACTTGTAGCCTGTGGGAGGAAAATGTGTAGCTTAAGAGTAACCTGGCACCAAAAAAAAAATTTTATTTTTACTGAAATGTGAGATTTGTGTCTTACAAATATTTAAGAAATTCTGCTCAGGGAAGAACACAGTTTAACTCAAAGATGGAGAACTAAAGGATAGTGAAATAAGTAGTGGAAGAAGTGAGAATTTAGTATTATTATCATTATTATATTATCAATTATATTATCATTATTGGTGACTTACCTAATGTTCCTTGAAGTCTTTAATTCCTTTCTAGTTTACCTCCAAAAACTCTACAGAGGTAAATATTCTTACGAATTAAAAAACAAACCTACTACATTAATAAAACCCAAAGATTTAAGCCACAGAGATCCTGCCATTCCCATCAAGACACCAGGACTAGTTGCTCAAATGCTCTCCAGATCAGAAATTCATAACAATAACATATAACTTTAGCAATAAAGTAGAATAAATATGGTGAGCACTCTTACTTCCATTCTGGGTGGACTTGCCCTATGAAAAAGTTATTGGTTTCAGAGAAAGAAAGACTTGAATGGTCCTGCTGGGTTCATATCAGTAGCCCTTACCCTGCCCCACATAATGAGGAAGGACTGGTACCAAGAGGGGAGAGACATGAAAGTGTCTTCTTCTTTCCCCAGAGTTCTGAACAGAATGTCTTCTTCCGCCTCCCCTATCTACCACCTCACATCTCCATTCTTTTAAATGCTACTGAACAATTTACTGTTATTCTCATACCATTAAAAAGACAGGGAAGTATAAGACACCATCCCTTCTTTCAAGAAAGATATAATATTGGGAAATATATAAGAAATCATACTTTTGTAAGTAAGAAAGGCCTAATATTCATTTGAAGTATATAGAATGCACAATAAGAGTTATAAGTGTTCAAGAAGAAAGGTATCAACTAAGAAAAGTGTTAATGGAGATAATTTTCATATAAATACAATTAGAGTCATGTAAATGATGGAATAGTGTTGAGATTCCAGGTCAATTTCCATTTTTTGAGTACTTATGTCCCAGATACCAAAACACATGCTTTAACAAAATCATTATAATTTTACTGAAAAATAACGTGGAAAAAATGTATGAAGATGAGGCATGATGGTTTGGGGATTGTGGGTGATTTTATTTCTTCTATTTTTTTCTTTATTAATATTATGTATGCAGTAAATAAGGAAGAAAAGAATTTGTAAGGGTTAGGCAGATAGGTGACGCAGTGTTTTATAAGTAAGAAGATGTTATATACAAAAACATGTCAGTGGGAATTAATAACCATGTTCTGTGGACAATGAGGAGTTAGTGCTAGGAAGGAATGAAAAATAAACTAGAAAAGAGAGATAATCATCTCAGAAGAAAATATACAACCAATAAACAAATATATGAAGAAGTGTTCAACATCTCTAGCAATTAGAGAAATGCAAATCAAAACTACTCTCAGATTTCATCTCACCCCAGTCAGAATGGCAGCTATCCAAAATACAAGCAACAATTAGTGCTGGTTAGGATGTGGTGAGAAAGGCACACTCAAACATTGCTGGTGGGACTGCAAATTGGTGCAACCTATTTGGAAAGAAGTATGGAGATTCCTTTAAAAACTTGGAATGGAACCACCATTTGATCCAGCTATCCACTCCTCGGTTTATACCCTGAAGACTTAAAAACAGCATACTACAGTAATGCAGCCACTTCAATGTTTATAGCAGCACAATTTACAATTGCTAAACTGTGGAAGCAACCTAGATGCCTTTCAGTAGATGAACGGATAAAGAAACTGTGGTATATATACACAATGGAATATTACTCAGCAATAAAAGAGAATAAAATTATGGCATTTGCAGGTAAATGGATGGAATTGGAGA